>VTON01000222.1:0-59503 GCA_009617725.1 Hydropsyche tenuis | reverse complement strand
AGATAACTTATTTATTAAAAATTCGACTATGTTATATCCAAGAGCCTTGATTGTTGCCTGCAGAATAAAAACTGAGTCTCTTATACTCAGCTGACACCTGTCTAAAGCTGATGCTAATTTCGGAGTAATAAAATCTTTTCTGCCTCGATTAGCAATAGATTGTGCGCTCTCTGTCGTAGTTGTCAACTTCTCTGGTGAACTTGAGACATCCATATCTGAACTGAATGTAGAATCGTTCTGTATATTAGGAACTGTAAAATCACACGCTGCCAATGAAGTGGATGTAGTGGAAAAACATTTAATTCGCCGAATTTCCTCTTTTAACACCCTTTAGTTTGTCTCAACCGCTCTTCTTTTTCAGCAAGTTTTTTATCAACTCCAGCTAAGTAACCAGGACGTCCTGTTTCTCTCTGCCTCTGCATTCTTCTATTTTTATTAACTGAAGTGCAATTTCATGCGCAATATCGAATAGGTTATCTAAATTCTTTTTAAACGTTTCTCTACGGCCCTCATAAACAGCTTGGGATCTTTTGGCAGTTTTTTGCAGATCCCTCCAAAGTTCATGCAATTTTATAATTTTTTTCACACAATCACCAAAATGTTTCGTGGGTATTCTTGCCTTTTCCCAAAATACAACACATTCACGAATAACGAGATTTGCACTTTCACGTCAATTTAACTTCGCGAATATTATAAAATAGCACTGTGAGAACTTGGCGATTTGACGGAAGTTTGGATCCCGTTATTTGATGACAAACATTTCCTATTAAATATATATTGTCCTTTTTCGAAGTTCGTAATTCTACAGACATGTTGCTTGTTCCGAATTACATTACTAACTGAACACCAAGATGTAGGTGGAAATAGTAGATTCTCAAACAATCGAGAAACACGTGCACTTGGAAGTGCAAGTGCTTGCAGGAAAACATGAGATTTGGACACATGGTGCATTAGAGCATATTTCCCGTACCTGAAAGAACGACCAAATGACCGATTGTTCGAGCGCTCGCGCGTCCGAACGCTTAGTCACGTCTCGAGACTTTCGATGCAATGTGGCGTGTCTTAAAAAAACCCAAATAACAAGAAACTTCGTTTCTGAGTGTTTTAACATAAAAGGAATAAAATTAAATGTTCCCTTTTAAAAAAAATTGAAGTCGATTAATAAGGGACACCTTAATATATATGTATATACATATATGATAAAATGTAATTTATTGAGCAGACGAGAGTTTTTCTAGAAAAGTTCAATAATGTTTCATAAGGACCGACGTCAACATTGGTGATTTTTCGCATCATTAAAAGTCGTTCACGAAACGACATTTTCAATATTTTTCCTCCTCTACCCATCGAAACGTAACATCAGAAAATTGTTCACGTATAATTCCATACAAAAACTGCTCCCAATTTGAAAATAGATATATATCATTATGATAAACCCTCATGATCTTTCTTCGAATTTACCATTATAATTTTATTAATATTATTCATAGAATTTCGTAAAAGCTAAGCTGTCCCTATTAAAACTTGTCGCTCGAATTATTTGATTGGTGGATATTATCGGATTTAGTCTTTTTGCTTATATTATAATATGGATCATTTTTTTTAATATACTTTGTGTGAAATATATTATATAGTTTCGAAAATTAATTAATTTTATTATTATTTTTACGGAAACAATTTCACCGGTTAAGATATTACTGTTTCTTTCGTAATTTTTCGAGATTTCCACTGTATGTGCACATAAAGATGAGGAAATGATAAATTATTTTCCGCACGTTTTTCTCCATGGACAGAAAACAAATGGTCAATTTCGAATGGTGATTGTGCGATATGAATTATTTATTGAAAAGTACTTTTGATTGGTGATGGAACAAGAAAAATATTGAATAATTACACATTTATATATATTTTTTTCGATATAGGGAGTTTTTCAAGTAAAATTTTCAATCATATTAACCTAATTTCATATGTGCGTTATCGATACAGTCTCAGAGAACACACATGATGGATTGTATCGAAATAGTTATGAGTGACGGGTCATATAGAAATTTATTACCCATCGTGAAATTGATGAAGGTAGAAAATTGAGAAACATAAGGTAAAAAAATCATATGATCTCGTTTTATTTTATTAACAGGATCCTTATGTTTCAGGTAGTGCGTATCTTGATTATTTATAGAAATGTTAATTTGTATAGAAGTTTCATTTCGTGAGTTGTAAAAAGTCAACTGGTTTAATAGTCTTTAAATTACAAACTTGTAATACGGAGTTAGGCTCACAAAAAGTTACTACGGCCTTAATCTTAATTAAAAATCTCGAGTTTTGACTTCTATTATATACTACATAACTTTATAGTAATATTTTCAGTTGAATTACGTACCGTTAATATTATAGATGATTTATATAACTCGGCTCAAAGGAACCACCTCCGTATTTGAACAATGGCTTAGGTTTTATAACGAATTATTATTTTTGAGGACACATTGATTACAAGATCAGGAACATAAGATTAACTTTGTAACGAATGTGGTGAAAAAATTCAGGAAAATATATATTGCCAAAAGAATTTTTTTTCATAATTCATCAATGCTGATATTAAGTTAATTAATTAATTAATTAAGTTAGTTAATTAATCTTTCCACTCAAATACTCACCGTAAAAATATTTTCAATTAAAAAACCCTATTCGATTAATGTTATTTTTTTCCATAACAGAAACGAGTAAAAATACGGGAATCGTATTTTTAATTAAATAATAAAAAATAAAAAAGTATAAATATATGCGCAGAATATTCAGCATTTCCTGAATATGTGCCGCTGCCTATGATAAAAAATATTTTCTTTATATACATATATTACACAAGGATTATGCTTTCTTTGTTACATGAGTATGAGTTCACTCTTGTTATAGGATTTTTCGATAATGAGGTTTTCATAAATTTAAAAGAGATCAAAACAAAATACCTCAAAAATATTTTATTTCAGGTAAAACGGATTAGTTCGTGATCACATTGAATGCGATAGATTTTCGTTTTTCGTTGAAAATTTCATCCCATTTCGTAAAATTTCACCTAAAACCTAAGCTTCTTTCATTCCTTTCATGTTATGAATTCTTTATTTTGAAGGTAAAGGAAATTTCTAGTTTCGCACATGATTTTAGCGTTTGTGAATTCCGTTTATTTTGTATAATATTTGTAAACTCATACTGAATTCTGAACTTATTAGTAACTCAAAATGAATTATTCATCCAGAAAATACATTCATTTTAAATTATTATTATTATTATATATGTTTATCACCTTATGAAAGGAATTTTGTTAATTATGAAATGTTATTTATGAATATATTATAATTACGTTTCATCGTAGCATAATGAACAGATGTATGTAACATTTACTCACACAAAACAGTTTTTGTCAACTAAATTTTAAGATTGTCTTAAAAACCGATTTCCAAAAACCTTATTCAGGTATTTTAAAAATAAAAGAAAACAAAAAATTAATACTTCTTGATTAAAATAAGATTCACTGATGAAAAGTTTACAATAAACTTTATTCTTTGCAAAAACGAAAAATTGATTTATTTTTTGTGTACAAATATTTCATTTGATATTTTTATTACTCCTTATATTATATTTATAAGCTAAAAATAAATTGAGAACGTGGAGCTTAATTGAAAACCCTTTTGAAAAATAAAATATTACGACATTATCGAGCTCGAGTACATGGATATCGATATCGGATTTTTACAATCCCAAAAGCACTCCAGATTGGAATTAATAAATATTTTTCACATGTGCTCGCATCATTGAATTTACATTTTCCTAACAACCTCTAAACGAAATATAAATGTTTCCCTTTTTATAAGATTGGATTGTCTCAATTACATTTCTTCGGAGTGTCCTGACGAATGTCTGACATTTTAAATAATTTGCGGAAATGGGATAAAAGTCCTCTCGGGAAAAAATGTACCTTACAAGGTATTTCGTTCTTTATCTAGTTTACGGAAAAAAGGATTCTTATGGGACAAGAAGTGATAAAGGTAGAATAAAGTTCTTTTTGATACGATCTTAAATATTTGATATCCATTTCTTAAGAAATAGCGATGTTTAAAGTAATATGTCTTACAAGCCTTTACAATAATCTGACGTGATTGAATTACGTGCTACATGACAATAAAAATTCGTTTGATTCTAGCTATTTTTTTCTATAGTACATACGAAATATAGATTTATTGCTCTATAAAAATGGACTCATATATTATATTGAATTGTCCATTAATATTGAAAACGTGATAAGTCAAATGACATTAATTTTGTATTCATAGTATTCCAAATTTCGATGAAATGTAAATTAATTTTTTGTCTGGAAAAAATTAGATATTATTCCAAAATAATTCACATAATTAAAAATGATGGCAATTATTCAACCGAAATGCTTTTGTACTCTCGATTCACTACATTCAGTGCGCGCTCAATCGTAAATTATCAATTCACAACTTCGTCACTAGGAATTATCCATCATCCTGAAAATGATTCAATAGAATTCGTAATTGGAAAATGATTTTTATTTTTGTATATTGAGAATTGAATTAAAATATTTTCCACCCATATTTCACAAACGCAATCGTTGTCGTAATACCAGAAAAATGTTGTTTAGACGAAACCCAGACATCGGCGATTGCAATCTTTCGACAGTCGGATTTCACTAACAATCCGTCTAACACAATGGCTATCATTAGGCTGTCGAACGATATTCAGAAAAAATCTAGCCAATTATACAGACTTTACATGCGTCGGCCGAGCATTTCGAGCGTTCTACAAATTGCTTCATTTCTACGTCGAGCTTGGCACGAAGAATAGCAGCTGCTTTATTTGCGGACCGTTTTCAATGCGAACACCGCAGTTTCATCTTTTGTTTTAGTTACATTTTTTTCTCGGTGAGTATACTTTTCAACGGAAGCCATCCCCATTTTTGAAAACGAAACGAACATCTGCTATTATGTTGTGCACCGCTGACTGAATGATTCGTGGTAAATACTCATATCGTATGCGTATACAGAACAATGCCATCAAATTAATAACACTTCAGATAATGAAACTTTTTTTAATGTGAAAAATTTCAGAAATCAGACAAGCATAAACTGACTCAATTTAGTGAAATATCCGCAAAATTACAACTAAAAACATACAACGAAAACGATTCGATCTATCGTGCCCAATTCGATCTATAAATGCTTAATTAAATATTTATTTCGCGGAAAATGGTAATTGGAGGACGTTGCTATGCGAAGATATACACTTTTATATCGTTTGTAATATAAATGTTGGAGTACTAAATAACACAACACAATAAGGTGTCGTATAGTATTATATATTGCGTGGAGACGCAATTGGCGTGAAATTTGACGAAATTGAAAATTTTCGCATTTTCAGCCAGGCTCGTTGAATTAGAATACGAAGCTCATTCCTAATATTCAGCTAAAAAGAAATGTGTTTTCGTGTGTTAGATTAAAATTGCGTATTAGCATAAGCAACGGATTCCATAGTCTCTATAAATAGATTACAAGAAAAAAAAATTTTTCACACATATATGCGGAATTCATTTGAAAATTCATTTTTAGAAATTAAAAATGTTCCTTAATGTACTGCGTGTTCCTATGCACGCGTACATTATGAAGAACAATTTGAATTAAAATCTGACTATAATTCTTATTGTGTATACCTCTATGAGTAATATTCAAATAGTGATTAAAGCGACGTTATAAATTTTGCCTCGAAATTGAATTTTATATTTGAATTCAATTAAATTTTACCTTCTATGTACGTTTTCCATATAAGAAGCTCGCGTGTTTTGAAATTAGATTTTCTTAATTATCACTCAGTAAAATTTAAGATATGTACGTGTCATTTTCTCATTCAAGAAGCGTCGTCTTGAATTACATTTCATATTCAGCAACGATGTTTTCAAAAAGAAACTGACTCATTTTGTGCCATTGGATTTGTGTATGCTTTAAATTCAGTGCGTGGAAAGAGATGATGAACATTCAATGTCTTCTATTTTTATTGTGAACCCATGTCCCGATTAAATTATCTGGAACTCGTGGTTTAATCCGGTCAGGAAAATGAAGAAAAAAGACAGCCATACGTGTATATGTATGAGCAATACAGGTTTATTGTGGGGTTGTAAAAAAAGAATACTTTATGCAGTGGAAGAAGGGACGGATGCGAGATTAAAAAGAGCATACTACCGATATTTATGTATGTGTATCACACGGTCAAACGAGGTGTGAATTTTGCGTAAGAAAATGAAAATGGAAAACATATCTTTTAGAGTAACGCGTTAGGAAAAATACATTTCGTCTGAATACATTACATATTCATTCGCTCGAAAGCGAAAATCGAAGTTTGTTCGCAAAAAAATATGTAATTTTCTCCTCATGTATAACAAATGCGTCGTTTGACGTATGGAAAAACACATTTGCTATTGTACTTTCGGTTTTGTTAAAATAAAAAAAACCAAAATGATTTCGTAAAAATTGCTCGGTTTGATCCGTTTCAATAGAAAATTTCAAATTTATCATATCATCTAAATTCATCTTATTCTAAACCAGTGTTTACTTTAAGCATAATATAAGTAAATCGACGCTTCGTCGGGTTGTTTTATAATACATATTTCAATTCCGAGGGATATCACGAACACAAGACGAACATATTATAATATTTTACATATCGTCAGTGAGCTTATGAAATACTCATACCTAAAAATAAAATAAATTGCTTTTAAATGGACAATTTTGTCGAAAACTTGTAACATAACAACCACTATCAGTGTTTGCTCGGCGTCGAGCTCGCTCGGCTGTTATTAATTTGCTCGATAGTTTTTAGAGCTTCTACATCGGTTAGCAGAAACATAAAATAGGAAGATCATAAAATTCAAAATTTCTAACGATAAAATATCACTTTATTATCGAAGAGTATGAGTGAGTTCTCGAGATTTATATTATTCACATTCCTTGACGTCACGAGCCCGATCAAATATGAAGAATAAACGACGGTGATGAAATTGCGCTGCGGCGAAAAATTCGATCAGCGATTCTGTATATCGTTTTTATAAATGGTTATATACGAAAATGCAATCTATTGAAAATTATATATTTTATGTACAGTATTTGCATACTGAATGCGAGATGGAACGTACAAGTGTCAAATGCATTAATGCTGCAAACGAAAATATATTAGGAAAAATATACTTAAAAATATTTCATAGTAAAAAATATTATAGTATTACGCATATAAGGATGTGACTGACTGACGTTATTATATAAAATATACATTTTCTTATTTAAGGTTTAACGCAGTCGACAAATTTTTGCATTGAAATCTTGTGAGTGTAAAGAATTTAATAAAATCTGTTGAAATAGTCACCGTTGACAGTTCCAGTATATAAAAATTCGAATGAACCTTAAGAGATTGCAATTTCATCAGCCGAGTTTTGGCAATATAAAACGATACGAAAACGGATTTTCTTTTAGATATTTAATTTCTTATAAAATATGAAATAATATATTTATTTAAATATGTATAAGCGTATAACATAAAAAAAATTACGAAATCTTATTTTTTTTCAATATTTGACTGTATTTCATTTGATGAATAAATCATATTTCTTAAATACAAACATTTGAAGTCCTTAAATATATAATATAACATAATATACATACTTCGTAATTTCGAATATGTATCTAAAATATATTTCGCAAACAAATAATAACTGTAGCGACGAGAAATTTATTACAATTTTGAAAAAAAAATTAGCCCTGAAAATCTATTATGGATCATTTAATGTATACATGAATTCTGAACTCCAAACAAGATTTCATTTTTCATGGCACATTGGTTTCAGTGCAAATTCGACTGAATACATTAAATCTTTGATTAGATTATATTATCTACCTTTACAATGTCTTTTAGTTCTGAATATTATTCTAATGTATGAAGCCAATTTTCGAAATGGATTTTCCATTTCATCAAAATTTTATATGAAATTTCGGCTTAATCCGACAATGAAATTTATATGACGCAATCAAATTTTAATCTAACTTTTCATATGTATCGGTTCCATATGATATTATAGTATGAAAACAAATTCATGGAATTGAAATATATTGCTATTATTATACCTATATATTACAATATACGAGTATATTGTCAATATGTAGCGAAATCAATTTATTCTCAAACACATTCAATCGATCTTTTGATTGTTAGTATTTAGATAAATAAATTACTTTCAATTAAAAAAAAGATCAATAAGAGTTTTACATTAGTAGTTAATTACTTTCACCCGTTTCCGAATGCCGGGTCGCTTCAAAATAAAACAGACTTAATTATTAAACAGTAAAAAATGTAATTAAAATTACGCCTCGATAGCACAATAAAAAAAAATAACAGAATACCGATAACACTGAAGAATTTTTCACATTTTTCATTTTCGAAAAAGCTTAAAAGCATGTACGATTACTTAAATGAAATACAAGAATATTTACATACCATCGCTGAATAATTTATGGAATTTTCAATCTGAAATTTCACTGATGATCGTACCATTAAAAACAATACTGATATAAATCAAATAATAATTTTTCAATTCAATTCAAATTATATTATTTAAAAAAAATTAATATATTATATTTCGACCTAATTCAACATAGCATTAGTTATAACTATAGTATAATAGATCATTGTATTATCATGGGTATTTACTTAGGCGTTAATTTGCGATTTGGTTGATTACACAAATACATAATAGTCCCCTTGATAACTACAACTAATTTACTTCAGTAGAATTAAACAAAATAATATGTCTTTGAATGCAAAACTATACAATTGTCAAAAGACAATGATGACTCACGAACATAATCTAGGAAAATATTAATTTTCACTAGATCTCTTGATCAAAAGATTCAAACTTTTGATTAAAACTACTATTGTATCGTAAATGAACATTTCGAATTAAAATACAAATTTAACAAGGATATATTTACCCCTGAGGCTTTGTACCCCAACATTTACGTAGACTCAATTTGACATTTTAAACATGTATGATTATAGCTCGGACGGACACATAAACTAAACTTCATTCAGGTCACATGATTAATTTAATACGTTACTCAGATGGCCGATGCCACTTAAGCAAAACGAAAAGAAAATAAAAAGTAATCGTACCTTTAAAACACGAATCTTGCTCACCAACGCTACTTTTATGGTAGGGTCCCTATTCAGCTTTATATAATGATTTTTTAAAGACCGCAAGGGGTTTAATATAAAAAAACGTAATTTATATATTATATAAAAAGAATCTTTCATTTATTTTTGTAACATAACACCTTTATTGCAAACGGGCGTATAATTCGTGACGCAAACTCTGAAGCACTTGTGTTTGTACGACGCCGGCTGGACGCGACATAATTAAACCTTTCCGAAAAAAAAAAAAACTCACCCTTCCCGAAGGTATCATTTCGTTTACGTTTTATGATCAGGACGGTATGCGGCCCTTATTGGTGATCTAAAAAGGGAAAAACCTGATCGAAAAATAGTCGTGAGGTCGGGAAAACTTGCGGCTTTCCGAAATGTCTTTCGTTCTGAGAAAATCACGATTTCGGAACGATTTTCATTTCCGTCTCGAGAAGGATGTTTCTTGTGTTTGACGAATGTTGTCGCTTTCTAAGGCGATCCGTTTAATTGATTTCGGCGTGTTGAATTCTGTGCCGTTTTCGAGATTGAACCGTTAATTAACCGACATTGCTGACGAATGTTTGATTCATAGTGGCGATCAAAAACGGCGCCGAAACAATGCTTCGATTTGGGTATGTTAATTGAGAACGCGATGTCTGTTGAAAGGTATCTGACGTTTTAAAGTGCGTGAATAAATTTGTAATTGTTTACATGCGGTTTCGATTTATTTTAAGTATTTTGATCGCTTGTTGTAAGATACTTCCGTTTGAATGTTTCGAGTTTAATTTGAGCTGTGATACGATTTATTTACGTAATAACTATTATATGTATTGAATAGTTGTAAGCTTAAGATTTATGAATGGATTTTTAGTTATGGATTGGGTGTATATTTTATTTTGCGAATGTGTTTGTTTGATTTTATTGTAAGTATTTATTGCGACGTCGATAATTAATAAAAATCGCGATAAAGCTATCGTTGAAATTCGAAGAATTTTCTCTTCGTCACTTTTTTTCTTTTATGAAACGTTTTTAAATTAATGACAAGTCGAAAAATATAAATCCTCGTTGTGTCATATTTCGATGGGATGGATATTATAATTTTCTTTGATAACTTGAAAAAAGGGGAAATTGAAATATGCATTTTTAAATTTTTGCCAAAATATTTTTCATCTATAATATAATATAATGTATTATTTATATATTTTTCACAATACATTATTCAAACTGTTTATTTTTCATCACGTTTTTTTCTCCGGTTTGAGGAGCGAATTTTCGTTTTGTCGAACAAATGGCAATGTGGACAAATATAGTTTGGCCCTCTTGTTGACTCAAGCTGTGTAAACTGACCCGAACTACTATAGGCCAAGGTTCGACTCGTACATTTTAATTGAATAAAACATGCTAAGTGAGAATTAACTGAAAAGCTTTTCTTGCCAATCAAGTTGATCCTGCCCGAGAAACAGATGAAAATTATTGTGAGCTCTTATGTGGTTAAACAAGTTAAAAGTTAAGCTCAACAGCGATAAAAGAAAATTTCTGTATGTGCAAACTTACTGTTGAGAATCGCAAACTCAACCACTTTGATAAACGTTGCTCGTGACTTGTGTTGTTGCGAGATTTTTATTTTTTGCTTTCTCAGTATATCGAAATTTTGTTGCTTATTTTTCGGATTGTGTACTCTTTTATTTTGTGGATAAATGTGCCCTCCACGTCATACAATATATCATTCTTAATAGTGATCGGAAGAAAAAACACTCTTATAGAGATCGGCGTGAACTTGTTTCACCTACTTGAATCTACTTTTTATCTTAGAAAAATATAACACTTCTCGGTTAGCCATTTTCTGCAACAAATAATGGAAATTTTCATGGGACGCCGTAAATAAATAAGGTCACCACATATTGGAAAATTAGGATCCCTTTTTGTCTTATATTCAATAGTAGACACCCCTGTGATTTACATTCTGTTTGAGCAACCCTTTAATACTTACCCTGAGAAGAAGTTCCTTTTCAAATGAAACCCTTCTAAGTGGCTTTGAGATGCTCGCCTTGAACTTATTTCAGGGTGGGATCGAGACTCTTACGTCGTTAGCCTAAATAATTTATAATTTATTAAGAGACATTATGTTGTTCGTGAATAACTGTGTAATTGTAAGCTTAATTATTTAGGCTCGTTTACAAACGATGGTTCAAGACTTTGCACATGTGATGTAATAAAACAACAAACTTAAATTGCCTAAGGTTTTCTGACAGAGTCTTGGGATCCATTCTTTTGTAAAATAATCATGATTCAAAATTTGCCTGAGATATTGAATAAATCCAGTTAATTCTGAAGGAAAGATCACTGAAAATTTGTAAAAGCAAATGGATATTAAAATTATATCAATATTGAATTAAGCCAATCCATCATTTTATAAAGTGTTTACAAGTAATCATATTGCCGATCACGTTTCAGTATTCACTTCGAAATTTGATTCCATTAATTTTTTTTAATTTTCAATTGTTACATGAAAATTATTAAATTTTTGTACAAGATTTATTTATTTTTATTAAATGAATATTAAATAAACTAATTTGTGGGTGTAAAAAAAAACTTTCATAAATTTTCCTTTCAAAAACTTTCGCCAAGAAGACATTAATCATAAAGCTCGACCTAAATATAGAAAGAATTTTTTTCTTCACACGTTCCGAATCCGAAAAAATGGTTTTCGAAAATAAAATATCTATTATTTTGTATGAAAACGTTTCACAAAAAGAATTTATTTCTACCATAGAAAAATTCAGTTCTACTGTATATTAAACCTATGTAAATTTTTTTGTGACCCGTATACGAGTACCTATATAATCACAGTAAATCAAAAGCCTTTTTACGTATATAAACACGTCATATTTTCATAAACTTTGCAAGTTAAAATTACCTGAAATTTTATTTCACATTTCAGGATCCATCAACCTGCCAAGATGAGCCCTATCAGCAACGTTACATTTCTCAAGATGAAGTACTTGGAGTTGAAAAAGTGGCGTCACAAGCAACACAAATATGGACTAAGTTCGCATTAAATATAAACAACAACCACACGATGGAGCACAATATTACAGTTGGCGACTTTCAAAACCAATTTTATTATGATCAGTTCGATTTTAACCAATCTTACTATGTGAACTATACAAATGGTACCCCGGTAGATTGTTATGACAACAATGAAATATCTTTTCGACACACTTTGTACTTCCAAGTTGGAGTGCTCTTTATGTACTTTGCCATATTTTGCGTCGCCCTTCTGGGCAATGGGGCCGTCTGCTTTATAGTGACAGCCACTCCAAGAATGAGGACGGTTACTAATTATTTTATAGCAAATTTGGCCCTCGGAGACATTTTGATGACTCTATTTTGCGTGCCATTTACGTTTGTATCTCAACTACTTTTGGACCATTGGCCTTTTGGGGGTATCATGTGTGGTCTTGTCCAATCATCTCAAGTGGTTTCTGTATTAGTATCGGCATATACTCTTGTGGCTTTGGCGGCAGATAGATATAGAGCCATTACTGCTCCCTTAAGACCCAGGTTGACAAAAACCATGGCAACTGCTGTCATAGGTACTGTTTGGATAGGAGCTTTGGCTACTGCTTTGCCGATACCTTTAGTTTCTACATTAGATGTTCATCCAGCATGGTGTAACAAGTAAGTAATGTATTATTATTTAGTACTTTTGATAATTGGTCAAACCAGATATAGTTTGTAAAATAAAGTGAATTTATTGTGTCATTTTATATTTGAATGTTAATACTGTAATAATGAAGTAAATTAAATAGATAGCACAGATAGGAATTATGAGTGAAAGTTCGGCGTCTGTGATTTTCTTCTTTCATCTTTCTCACAAAAGGTGGACAAAAAGAAACCTTTTCATTGCATTTTCGGGAAAGAGAATCGTTCAATACGACCGGCAATTTAGGAAAACTCAAACTAAACGAAATAAATTGAAAGGTTGGTCTTTTTGTCCGATCTGTGTAAACTTACGGAGAGAATTTTATTTTTGGAAAACAAAGTTTTTTATAAAATTAAGATTAAACAAGAGGAACAGTCGAGACTCTTTGTGTAAGTTTGTGTGTAGAAAAGTTTATGTTTTTATTATATTATCACGAAAATAAATTGATGTAACATTAACAGTTTTATTAAATTTATTTCTGTTCTTAATGCGAATAGAAAAATGCAAGGTAATTTTTTCAGACACTTAAATTTTCATTATTAAAAATTATGAAGTGGTATTTTTAATTCAATTTAATACTTGTCCGTATTGTTTGATGAATGACGAAAATTATCTCAAAAAACTTTAGAACTCTATTAAATTGAGCTGAGGGAAACCAAATAAGTTATTTTGGGCTATTTTCCATGTTTGATTTATAATATAATATTATACAACCATTAAGTTTTCAGATAGTATAATTAGTTAACCAGCACATAATGCTGATCGGACATAAGCATAGCACGCCCCAGTAAATATACCTGTCCGAATTACAATATGAAATTTGTTATAATGTTTAATTTGGCTCTTCAATGTTTAAACTACATATATTAGTACGATCTTCTTGTTAGGTACAGAACTCGTCGCTCGTTGTCAATAAGTTCATGGCTATTAATTCAACAATAATGTATTATACTACCTATTTATTTTTCAAATCACATATTTCCGGCAGTATAGAAAACTGTAAATCAAATATTGTATGGAAGAATCGACAAAGATAAATTATAGTCGTCAATATCTAACTTTCAATATAGGAATATAATAAATTTTTCTTAGATATAGATTTATAAAATCTGTTCGTTTTCTATAACTTAAGAGTAATTCATTTTCAGTCGAGCGTTATAATTTAAGACGAAGAGTATAGAAAATCTCAGTCTTTGAGCAATGAAATAATGAGCTTTTTTTCTAAACTTAGCCAAGTTGAATCTTATCCGTAAGTTGTAATATAATATTAATCTTTTAAAAATAAGCTTATTTTTTTAAAAATTAAAATGAGATTATTTAAAATATTTTTTCCTACTTTAAAACTCAATTAAATATGTAATATAAAATACAATATTTTGATTCAAGTATATATTTTATTTCATTCATGAGTAAAGGAAAGCAATTTTGTGAAATATTTTGCATGGGTTTCCCTCAACTAAATCTGTATCCTTATCTGTTCAGAATTCAATTAAATTCTTTACCCATCATTTAATTACAATTGTTTAGGCAATTTTGCTCCAACAGTGGTGAGTGTCACCCCGATAGCAAATTTACATTACCCCGCAAAATTGCATAATACGACAACGCATTTTCTGTTTTAATTACATGTCATTCACAGTTTTGTCACAGTTGTTCAGAGCACACACGTCCAATGGAACAACGAGTTCCCATATTTTATACAGTATTGCGAGTTTTCCACAAAGTAAGCCGTGCTTTGGCCATTCGGCTGTTTTTTGCTTTTAGTGCCTTTTTTTATTACAAATTTAGGCCAGGACGTGCTGAGCAATGAACGAATCCGGTATTTCATTTTTTTTTCACGATAAAATTTATATTTAATTTTTTTCTGGGACTACAGAAAAAAAAAATGAAAGCACCACCGACTAAAATATAATCATATAAAAACCGCACAGCTCTTGAATGACTTTGAACTTCTTGAGGCGTGCAATTTTATCGAATTAACTTTTCTATCGCGTTTCCGCGTGTTGTGCATAATTTCTGTAATGAAGTTACTCAATTGTTACCAATTTTGCAAGAAAATCGTATAGTGATCGTATAGTTAATTTATTGGATGAGAATTTAAATTTTTATTTAAGTATACGTGTTATTCTTTTCATAATTGGTAAAATGAGTTTCTAAATCTACGATATTCTTTTTTATAATATTAATATATTATATATTTTCCCATATTCTATTAAAAAATTTTGAATATCACATTTTATAATATAAAATATAATGTTGACATTAGAATACATTTCCTGCGAATAAAAAACATATTTACCTCCAGAGTATTTACTGTGTTATGCCAATTTCAACTACCTTTTAACACATTATCACTGTAATATTTCACTAGAAAGATATACATTTGCGTAAAAAAATAAACATTTATTTATTTATTTAGATGAAAGGTGTCGAATTATAGATTCCTCATTGAGATTAGTTATACTAAACATTATTAGCAGACACTAAAGAAAATTTATATCATATTGCTGTACATACATGAATATGCAAATAAAAATTTATTTATTCCAATATGCTAAATATTCAAATAAAGTCATGTTTCAATTAGTATATACATATATTTATATATGTATCTGAAAAAACATAAATCGTCGTGATCAAATTAAATGTCGTTTTATAACATTCGTTTTTCCATTAAAATTTCTGAAATTTATCAAAATCAGAAAAAATAATGGTAATCTGAAATTATAACTGCAATAACTAAAATTTTGGAGTATTAATATGTATATATTATATAACACATACAATCCTAGTTTACAAGATTTTTACATAATAATTCAAGAAAAATTTTGTATGTGAAATAATAAACTTTAAAATTTAGCTACTTAAAAACATCCCCTGAGCGACATTTAGACAATGCGAAAAACAAAAACAAAAAAAAAACACATTTCACCCAACAGCTCATTCCCAAAATCGAAATAGCAGCGGTCACGATCGAATCCCATTTCCAATACGTCGAATGGAAACAGTCAAATGTCGAAAACTTCAACTAAACCGCAACGCCGATTCGACAAGCCGCGTTCGAATTTTAGAACATCTATGGATGGAAGTGAGTTGTCAATTTCAAATTTCCCGCCTTTCACCCCTCTAAAGGGCATCAATCAAGCGGTCGTAGATTAAATGGCTGTCGTGTCTGTTGGTTGTGCTTTCGAATTTGAATTAAGGCCGTTTCGAATGTAGGGTTTTTTTGTCATGCCGGCCGTTTTAAAAGGGTCACGGTTTCGTTTTGTTTTCTGCGGACGTTTCGGAAAATTATGAGTTTATGTGAATTATGAGTGTTATTGTTTGCGAATTAAAGTTTATTTTAAACGTGAATGATATAACGGTATATCAGAGTTTTTTGAATAATTCTAATGACTTTTTTAACGAAAATTATTAGAAGTTTCCGTGAAACGTGTTGTAAATATTCATTTTTTTTTGTTCAGCATAAATATTTATTTAGTTAATGAAAAAAATTCTTTAAATAAAATTGTCTCTCCACTTCAGAAATTAACAAGAGATCAGGTATTCAAACAAGACGCTTTTTCTCATCAAATTAAATGTTGAATTTTTCATCTTCAGTTTATCTAGTTTATTTTCTCGAAAACAAATTTTTATGTTTTTAAAATATAAAAGTACTTTTAGAATGTTATTTTTCATTTATACCATATAAGGATGGCGAAAAATTTGCGGCTTTGAAGGTACATACCGACCCGAAATTGCTTGCGTGATAAAGTGTGCAACCCTTCAAGTATAAAAAGTTTTCCGACATAGGTCCAATTAAGTACGAGTACATACCTAAGTTTATTTACCATGTCTGCAAAGTATTTTAAATTGAATTAAATAAAACGCTTACTGTGGTTTAAATTAATCCGCTTTGAATGTGGTGATATTCCTATTCAAAACTGAATTACCTTACGTACTATGTACAATGTTTAGAAACCCCGAAATATACAACGCCTCCTTATCGAAACACTCTAACGGAGCCTTTCATCGAGTAATAATATCTTGCCATAGAAACGACTAGCTTTCCACAGTTAATGGAAAGCCTGTCTCTGATGGCGACGACAATTCGACCAAAAGCACAATGAAAACTATCAAAAGCCGGCGAAGCCCATACATTCATTCGCAAATAGCCCCGGCTTGTTTCAAAAGCCTTGTCGTTTTTCAGGAGCATATGTCACGAAAAGTGGCCGGACCAATTGCAAGAATACTACTATTCTATGGCTCTGATGATTCTACAATTTGTCGTTCCCCTCTCTGTTCTGGTGATCACATATACTAGGATAGCTATAGCAGTGTGGGGAGGAAGGCCTCCTGGCGAGGCTGAGAATTCACGGGATAAAAGGATGGCAAAGTCGAAACGAAAGGTGAGTAAAGCGAATAAAATGGACTAAAACGAGAAAAGGTTTTTGTGTGTTCAGTAAGTTGTTTTACTTTTTTTTTTTAATTAAAAAATATCGCTTTTCGATCGATTTTAAGAAAATAAACGACCTACCATTGAAATACTGAAATCGAGTGGTTCGATCGAATTTGTTTTATTAAATTTTAACCGAACTTCAATTAAATTTAATAGTAGTCTTTGAAAATGAAGCTTTAGATTTTATATCCAGAATTTAAATTGTAAATTTTCAAGGAAACCAAAGTAATTTGAATAAATGGGTGGGTGTCGCAAAAGCTTCAGTAATACGATATATGAATGTAAATATAAAAAGAAATATGATTCAAATTTCACCTTTAATATTAGATGTTTGAACAAGCATTACGCAATAGAACCATATTTCGTGTATGTAATGTTGAACAACAGGGAGATTTTTTTTATGAATTGAAAGTGAGAGTTGTGACACGTAAAATACGAGAAGATTTTCAAAAACTTTCCCCTGAACGCACGAAACATTTTAGTTTTTCTCAAATGTGAAACAGATATTTTTTGCTCTCTTGACAATTTTTTTATAAAAAATTTTTCCCTTAGAAAAAGTTTGAACAAATATAATATACGATTCGATAAGAAAAGAAATTCATGGGTAAAAAAAAAACCTCCAATATTTTCACTTATACACGATAAAAAGCAATGCTTTTATGAGAAATCATTTTATATATTTTCAAACAAACTCTCAGCGACTTTTGATGTTAATAATGTTTTTTGTTTATTTCCTTAATATCATTATGTGAGTTACATTAAGTTTGTTAAAATTAATGTGCTTTTCAGATGGTAAAAATGATGATCGTTGTGGTTGTAGTCTTCATAATTTGTTGGTTGCCATTGAACTTTTTCTTGGTAAGTAATTTAAACAATGAATATTTTAACTAGAAAATAATGGTTTTTCTGTAAATTATCCTTGATCTTTTACAACTTAAGACTGACCCATCTTACATGAAATATTATAATATCATAATATTACTTTCATACTAATAATTTCAAATTGTGATTATTTTACTATACATACTCGTATTTCTGCAAACGATTAATGGTCCCGAGAGTAAGCCACCAAAAGCTTAATTTTAGCAACAACGAGATCCTTCTCGAAGATAGACGTATCATTTGAACGACGGTTCATTTGCCCTTATTTATGTTATATAATTGGAATAAAAATTGAAATTAAAAATAAAAATTTCATATCATTTTAATATATATATTTAAATAAAAATACATGATTTACTTTTTACAGTTATTGTACGATAATTCTTGGACGGGATGGGGTCCTACACCGTATATATGGTTCGTTTCTCATTGGTTGGCAATGTCTCACACTTGCTATAATCCGATTATATATTGTTATATGAATGCAAGATTCAGAGCTGGATATTTGCAGGTGAGTTTCGAAAACTATTTAAAAAAAATACAAAATTTCAAATTTTATAATGTATGCAAAATAATATTGCTCACAACAGATCGATAGTCATGTTTATAAATATGAGAAGTAATTTTGAAATATTTTTTCATAAGAGATCTAAAATCGTTTCAACACGAATTTTATAATTTCAAACAAACAATGTGTTAGAATATAATATTAGCAATACTTTTCGAGAAATATTATAACGTGATATTTAAAGAAACTTTGTATTCAAAATTGGATGAATACCGACAGATGAAACATGAAACCTAAAATTTGAAGCATATCAAATTATAACAATAGCATATTTTTATATCTCGTTATATAACGTTACCCTAAACATGAACAAGACAACGGATATTATGAAACATCAAAAACGAACATCGTCAACTCATTGTTCTCCTTTGGAATTGAATTCGTTGGAATTTCAATCATTTCATACATATTGGGTATCTGTATCCGCAGTTATAAAACGTTTCCCAGTAATTTACGTTCTGTCTAATGCTTTGTCATCGCAATGCGGAAAGCCGCTCCAATCGCAACAAAATTGCGCAAAAGGTAGCTCAGTGGAGGAAAAAAAAAATGAAAATAGTCTCCGTTTCTACGGAGAAAATAAACTACATAATTCTACAACATAAAACAGGAAAATTTGTGCGAGGAAAGCTTACAGTTTTACTACATCGTATATACATTTTACAATGGACCGAGTGAGTAATATTGCGCTTATGGTAAACGCGGTGCGCTTTCTTCGTCCTTAACAAATTATCGCCGTTTCATTTTTCTATTTTTTTTTTCTCCGCTGGGGGCATAAAACATCGTCCAGGATTAAGTAATCGCTGTAAATTTTTTCTATCCACTTTAAAAATTGTCCGTCTTCCTTCATTGTATTTTTTATTTGTTTTTTTATTTATTTTTTGCAGGTGCTTGGAAAAATCCCGTGCTGCAGGCGATACGCCAAAGCCAGGCTCTCGTTCACAGACGGCGGAAATCGATCTAGTGTCGCAGGAAACATTCCTATGACAGGTAATACTTTTTTCTAGATTCGTTTTTGTTTATATATTATATTGAATCTGAGTTTGCTTATATGTATATCGGTTAGGTACAACGATATCTCTGCGACCAAATTGACGAAACGCTTACGAATGAATAATTTTTCATTTCGTCATAGAAAATCATCTATGGGATCGTTTTGTCATTGGCGCCGTTGTTATTATATGGATTCTTCAAAGACTTCCACGGTCGAGAAAAGTTATTTTGCTCGTTAAACGTAATATCCACATATAACGAAATCATTTCTTTTTTCAATATCCATATGAAATATTAACTGTTACAAAATATTGTATGCCTAGCATTTTTTAAGGAAAGACAAAAGATTCCGTATAAATATAACATTTTTCAAAATAAATAAAATTACTTGTTTTCTCGGATAGTATTTTATATCGAAAATCTTTCTGTTCTTATTTTTTCAGCTGATATCATCGTTTATTTTTGCAAACGTTTCGTCACGTATAACAATCCCAATTTCACTTACGTAGAATGTTTCTATTGTTTTAAAAATAAAACATACCTAATGCAATATTCAATATCACTTTCAGTTTTATTTCTAATATATATGTATACATATATATATATTTTATATACTGAATCATTAACAGAATAGATACAAAAGCGACGAAGGAAAATCATAAAAAATTATCAAAATATAATCTCACAAAGAAATCTTATATAATAAAAATTTCGATGGTTGACAACGAAGAATAAAGTGGAATAATATTGAAAGGCAACTTTTCTTCAAAAGCTTTCGTCCTCGACTTTGAATTTTGAACACCCTCCGATATACGGATATTATTTAGACTTTAAGCAAAGTAAACTTCGCGAAACTTTCAAAATATTTTTGAAGAAGCTTTAAAATCTCATCAAATGAGGTGGACAATTCCCTTCTGTCCATTAAGCTTATTTATTCATCAATTATTTCCCGATAAAAAGAATTTAATATAAGAAGCGGGAATTATCATTCTTGAAATAAGGACGATTAATTTTTTTGCGATCGTAAAATATTTCCTCGGATAAATGAGTTATAAATTGGTATGAAGGTAGATTTACAAGATTTCTTCATTCAATATAATCATATTAGGGTTTATTAAATTCCTGTGATAAATTGAAAATTTCCTTGAGAAAGTTTTATTTATTTATTTATTATTAGTAGTAATTTAATGACTTGACATTTATGTTTTCGAATTACATAATATGACGGAAAAAAACTATTTGGAATGTGATATTTTTTTGAAATAAAAAGGAATATTATACCAAACGCTTATTCTAGTGAAAGTGATATGTCGCAATAGATTTGCCGAATAAAAGTTTGCTGAAATGTTTCGCTATATTTATCTAGAATGCGACCGTTTGTAAAGAACTGTTTATTTTCCTCATAAATAAAAGTTACAGACACGCGCATTTATTATTTGCACGGGAAATTTTTACGTTAATACAAATTCCGATTTTCATTTGTTGGAAAATCGTTTTCTACCTGTTTCGAGCCCAAAAACATGTTAACTTGTTCGTTATACAATATTTGAATTACAAACTCTGGTTGTGAGCCACGAAAATTAATTTGAATTTTAAATACAGTAAAATTAATGCCCATTGTTTAAGGGTTAACTTTTTTGTTGGTGAAAATGTAAAGAGTTGATTTGGAAATTTCAATGCAAACAATAGATCTTTAATAAAAATTGTGCTTATCACATACTTTCAATGATTTGAATTTTATCAATTATTATTTGAGCAGACGTAATCTTATTAAATTCCATGGTACATTTTTTTTAAATATATTTCGGCTATGGAGACTCTTTCGTAAGAAAAGTATCGATGTAAAGATTGCCATTCATTGGACACGTTTCAATCGAGACCGTGACATGCTTGACAACGCGAAAAGATGAGTTCTCGAAGATCGTTCCTTTGAGTTCATTACTTTCATGACATTTAATTTAGTTGATATACTTTCATCCAAATTATCAATATGTCACATTTGTGCGTATTTGATTCATTCGCAAAATACGTAATTAATAACGGTATGCTCGTGATTGGATATATCGTAATTCGCAACAGTGTCATTGCCAATCGTAATCCGCGAATAAATATGATAGGAAGTAAATCTGTCTCGGTGATCAATCACAATGATAAGTAAATTATTTAAGAAGTGATATTCTAGTGAATCATATTATTCGCTTTGTATGTATGTATGTATTATATATTTTATTATATGAGTATAGTATCCCCAGTTGACACACGTGTGTTGAGAAAATTTTGGAAAGTGCTCATGAATAAATCTTAAAATAGCGCTAGCGCAGAGTGAGTTTAACATTTAAATCATTTTCTTTGGAATAAAAGCCTTTCGAGACGATATGAAATGACAGGACCTTCCACGTCACCTCTTTCGCTTCGTGCCGTTTCTTGGGAGATATGAAAAAGAAAATGAACACGCGAAACATACTTTCGAACAAAATATAAAGATCTGGAGCAGATGCTAACGATAAAGATTAAAGAGTAAAGCTTAGATTATTTTTTTATAACGTAACATTAAAATTTTTCAAATTTGTAAAATTGATTTAAATTAAATTTAAATTTAAATTAGTTTCCTATAAATTCGGAATATTCCGATTGGAAGTTTAATTAATCATTAACCCAACCGATATCTGTTACATTATCGATTGACTGATTTTTTTTTATACATATGTTATATCTGTAATACAATTAATTAACATAAGGTTGTTTTATTATATTTTCTGATAATTCCATTTTTAACGATGCTCATAAATTCCTTACATAAAATTTAGCTTGTCCTGTTTGAAAATTGACCCTTCTATCTTCGCGAATTCATAAATTTACAAGCTCATCGTTAACAATTACAATTAAGCTCAATTTACATTTTGAAATTCAATATGTACTAGGATAATTAACATTCGTTGAATTTTCACGAAACGTTAATTTTTTTATTAGAGTTTCTAAAAGAAAATACTAAAACATATACATTATAGTCCGTTTACTCATTTGATTTTCACCTATTTAATAGCAAAATAATATTGTACCGTGGCTAAATGTTCGAGTGTGGAATGCTAACAATGTGCAAAATTGTTTGTTGAAGTTAATAAATGTTTACTTACTAACATATTTTGTATATTAATATTTATACAGTCACATACAATATCTTTTTTATGTAAATTTTAAAATCAATCAAGCTTTTATTTATAATATTTGAAAAAAATCATATCTTTTATGTTCTAAGTAAACAAAATAAAATATATTGGTTTTCGTTACAAATCAAATAAAAATCAATCTCACATCATATTATATAACATTGACGTAGCGATCCATATTATACACAACCCGCTAGCAATAATTGTACTTACAATTAAACTAAAAGCATCAAAAGTTCATTTACTTAACTAGATTTGACAAGGTTATTTTAACGAAAATGAACCATTTTCATTATATTGAACATACACGCCAAAATATCATATAATATTTGCTGTAACGAAACACTAACACGTATTACGCACAAAGTCACTGCTATATTGCAAATTATTCAAAGTACGTACACACGAAATAACATTCCAAATTCACCAAATTTTCTCCACAAACCATAATATGTTTTATTTATTTAACAGAATCGACAGACCACATGCTCTTCAGGATGAACACAGACTCGACATATATAAGCGTGCGCCGAGGACCAGGAGCACTGGGCGGCAGGAACAGCATGGACCACACGTCCCAGAACATGCTGCCGAGGCCCAGATACGGCGACACCATGCTCAACCACAGGATATGATTCTAAGTCCTCGAGGTGTCCTCTCTGGACGACACCTCGAGCCTCAGGACAGCGCGGAAAGTAACTTTCTTCGATGAAAAGTAAAGATGGCGTGTGCGCCATTGGGATTTGGTGAACTTTCAGCAGCGGAGATTTCGAAAAGTTTCGCCGAGATAAGCGAACTAGGTTCGGATGAAAAGTGTTCGTGTTTTGACTGTTGGAGTTTTGCAGGAGAAGCCTTTTAAGGCTTTCGAGTTGCGTTCGACGTGGAGGAGATGCTATCGCTTCTGTGCCGCGGACGTGATCGAATTCAGTTTGTGGGGATGTTAAAAGTGTGTTTTGGGGGTTGGGTAAATGTTTATGTAATGTCGTGTGAAGATTCGGCAGAAGTATTTTTGTATTTGAAATGTAGCCGGTTCATTTAATATTCAATTGTATAGTGATGAGATATATCGTAGGTTTTAATCGGTGTTGTAATGGATAGATGTAATAGATGAATTTTTAATTTTTATAAACCCACTTTTTAATGAAATTATTTTTGTACCTATTGAAACTATTTTGAATAATTGTGCTTATTCGAGTTATTTCTTCTCTATTTACTTATAATAGCTCCCCGAAAATATCTATTCATTAAAACTAAGTTTCGCATGTGGTCGTTAATCAAGTCATAATTAAATTACACGTATTTATGTACATACATAATTTTACAACTTTCAGGAAGTTGCGTGAATTGTGTTAATATATGCTAAGTTAATTGTACCAAGAAATTAATTTTAAGTTGAAAATGTATGAATATACATAATCGGTTACAGGACTATGCATAATAATTTATTGTAAATATTAAATGTTACCAAAGAAATCTTACTAACTTACCTAACAATAAGATTGAGAAATATTTTTAAGACATATAATTGTCTAGATATCAAAAAATTTTCAATTGTCATAGTGATCGTTTTGAATGTAAATAAAATGATCAAATGTGAACTACCGTAGTTGCATTATTTATTAATGAATGTGATTAAATGTTGATTAGAAATGTATAATGAAACACAATAATTATAATATTGTACAATCATACTATATAATATATAAAACGATAAACTAGATGTAAAATAAACGTCTGAAATTAATGGCGTTATTTAATTTATTACTAAACGTCGTTTGAAAACAAAACGGCAGTGAAAATAGTAACCTTCAACGAGTTGGCGTATTTCTGAAAATGTTTAACAAAGACTTTTGCCTGGAGCAATATCAAAAGGATGATTGTATAACATCATTTATTTCAAGTCAATAGCATCAGACGTTCGAGCTAATTTTCCATGAAGTTTAGACCTGCCTCAAAATAATGTCC
Organism: Hydropsyche tenuis; assembly: GCA_009617725.1. Taxonomy (NCBI): domain Eukaryota; kingdom Metazoa; phylum Arthropoda; class Insecta; order Trichoptera; family Hydropsychidae; genus Hydropsyche; species Hydropsyche tenuis. Next base: position 34,553 of record VTON01000222.1, on the reverse strand, counting down.
AGAAAAATACTAGCAATATTAAATGTTTTCATAGTGAAAACATCACAGTGCCAATGTATTTCTATTTAAATTTATTCTAACAAAACCTAAAAATACAAAAAAAAGGATAAAAAATTTATACAATGCGTAAAGCAACACCAAGCAATATTCACAAATGGAACCTCTCTTTTATTTCAGGAATTTGAATATAAATTCATAATTTTGTATACGAGAAAAATTCGTTTACGAATTCAAGTCAATTTATAAAAATATATACAGTGCATTGTCATATTTTATAATCTGATAAGAAGCTTTATTCGGACAAATGCAACAAAATCGTGTATATATTTTTGATACACAAGTTACAATATTTGCTTTATCGAGTAAACATGTCCTTTCTGGACATATGAATATTCTCACATGGAAAAAATTCTCGTAGGATACCTCAAAAAGAAAATATTATACGGTATTGTTTAAGTTTACCGTATTTTTTCATATTTGCCGAATGAACTAAATAAACTTTTTCAAAACATATGTATTTATATAATATATGTATTAAGGATAACTTAAACGAAAACACGAGTTTCATCCTCCGATATTTCACTTTTTTCTACACAGTTTTCATATTATGAAAAAAGGCCGTGAACCTTATTATAATATAATAAGCATCGCTGGACCTCTGGGATCCCCGAAATGGAACAAAGGATAATGGACACGCAATTTAACGTCGTGTGAGATTGCAAACGTCCCATTATATCGAGTTAATAGGTTCCTTAGGAAATTATTCATCACCATCTGAGATGTAATGGTAACTTAACACTAACGATAATTAAAACGTTTTCTCGTCGGTGGTCGTTAACGTCACGCGTTACGTTCTTGCGGATCCGTCAGATTTCTGACAAAATGGCGCATCGTTTAGCTGCAATTTTTCAATGGAACGTTTTCATCATAATAGCCCGGGAAATTCCTAATCAGAAGAGTAAATGGAACGATAAACGTACACTCAAACCATCCAATACGAGATTGATCGATTTTACTTCCATTCCACGCATAAAATGTTGGAAATTTCAGTTCAGCTGAGTAAACTCTGTATCAAAATGTAGTAGAGCCTTTATTATGTTTAGAGTGGATAAATTGAATTAGTGTTTTTACTGCAGACAAACATAAGTTTATATATACAATTTGACGTGTTTCAAATGTATATTTTTTCTAATTTAATTATGTATGAAATTCTTTAAAACCTCTATCAAATCCACCCGAATATTTTTCATATGAACCAAATCGATTTTCTGAAGTATTGAAAAGTCATTAGGACGATCCCTTTCTGAATACCGTTCCATAATCATATTTACATTTACCGTTATCTTTATGCATATACATTACTAAAACATTTACAATTCCGGATCCAGATTTTTACTAACGAGATCATAGTACCAAATCCTAAATGTCATTCAAGAAATGTTTCCGAAAAATATACAATATCGCTTATCGGAACCTTTACATAATAATGGTGAACGCGTTCAATAAAAGAGCGAACATAGTCGAAGGTCTTCGATTTTGAATAATAACGTGCAAAAAATTCACGAAACATTGAAAATAATGTTTCCATATAAAAATTTTGAGGCTGATAATATTATATTATGCTTCTCGTCGTATTATATTATTCTTTTTTTCTACTTGTCAATGATTTTCACGCGCCATATTTTAATACGTCTCATTAATCAATTACTATATGAAAATATTATACAAGATTGGCCAAGTGAAAGACTTGTATGAAAAACGATCAGCCGAAAATAAAACAAAATGCTCAAAACCACCTGTAAACCAAAATCCAGTCGAATAGTAATTAAACGCTTGCAAATCGTATTCAATAATTTATGAAAGTAATATATAAATAAAATTCAAGAACTGCTTCAACAAAAATAGATGTTCATATAAATGTGCGTGTTTGGAAACTATTTTAGAAGAAATTTTTGCAACAAAATCGTCTAGAAATGTCATTTGTGCACGATGTGGGATACAAGAATTTACTCTACACGTACGTGACGGTAACGGCTCTCCTTCTTACTAAACCTTTCCTTTACGACGATTTCTATTTCATTTTTTTTATTTTTTGCTCCTTTCAGTAGCTCTGCAAAAGAATTCAAGAGATCTTTCAGCGGTCATGAACTTGCTAAATCGCCATTTGGATTCGTTGTCACGATCCTGCGACACACTGTTTTGTAAATATGGCCATGTTAAGTTCATACCGACTTTTCGCAAGTTCGGTGTACGACGTCACTGAAACTATGCATGAAACTATAATATATTATGAAATTTGATATACTGTCGTCTATCTTGTAACATTTATTTCCAAGAGTAAGAGATGAATCAAGATAAGGATTAATTTCATATTGTTATCGAATATTTTTGATTTATAATAATGAAAACATAGATACGTATACGGTAGGTGAATAGGCGTACAAAATGTTCACATAATAATACTATACATTTAAAAAAATATACAAATGAAAGAATATATTATTCGAGCTGAGCATTTTGACGTTTCGGTTGGCGCGTCGAGACTGAAGATTTTCCGGATAGTGATTTTCTCATGGGAAAACTCGAACTGTTTGGAATTTCTTTTACGAACTATTTTCATCCCTTCTGCGTCTTTGACGTTTGTGAATGGAGAGAAACTCTTGATATGTTGTTGCGCATATTAAAAGCCAACGTCATCGCTCTCTATAGCGAAAACAAAACTAGGGTAAAAATAGTAAAATATATGCTGTCGAACTCTAACTGAACTGTCAATTTATGATAATTTCTGCAAATCAGTTGTTTAGAATTCAAATATTTCATATTCGATAAGCAGTTATAAAACTGTATAATCAATCATTATGACAAATTGCAGAAGTTTGATAGTTTCAAGTTGTATTAAATCATAGATAGTGAAAGTGAAATATCTTCGATATATTGGATAATCATAAATAAAATAGTTAATAAACGTAATATTTATTTCATAAGCGAGATTAAAATATATTATTATTATTATTATTATTATTATTATTATCATGTTATTATCATGTTATATTACCTTAAGCACATATATAATATTTAAGCATTTGTTTTTTTACGAAATGAAATTTTAAAAAAATATTCGTGACATCTATTGTAATAAAATAAAACTATTGCAAGTAGCTTGGAAAATCCTCACAGAAATTTTCATTTCAAATAAATTTCACGGAAATTTATCCAATACACGAACCTTCTCTTATTATAAACCCGAACCATCGTTTTGCAATCGCATGACACTATCCCGAATATTTATAACATACAAAACCGAGATGGCATATTATTATTTCTTAATTCTTATAAACGGGCTGCCACCTTTTGGAGTTTGACTCAAAAACTTCAGGTTTCAATGAACTATGTTCGTTTCCAGTTTTAATTATTATTTCACCGAAAATTATGGCGAACCTATCAACAACACAAAAGTCAAAAATACAATTTTTGAAAATAAAAAATATAGAAAAAAAGATTATGGTAACTAAAGGTAATTAAATCAACTAATTTATGGCGGCTTCGATTAATTGAAGAAGAAGATCTTCGATAAATATTGTTACTTGAATTTTGAGTTGATTTCATTATAACTATGTTTTTAATTATTTTTCATTTTATTTATAGTCTTTGTATTGATGAAAAAAAAATTATAAAAGTTATCAAAAATGAAATATTTTTAGTCTCCAGATGAGACTCAAATCAAATCGAGCCATCAAACATGTTTAATTAGTTAAAAACAAAATAATTCGAAAATAAATTTTTGAATTTTAATTTAATATCATTTATGTACCAAAAACTGAATAAAAAAGCAAGTAAAAACTATGCAAGATATTATTATAGCGCTAATACCTAACATGCAAATTGCCACCATACGATCTCGCTAAGTTTGCAATGTACATATGTAAACACAATGTTTTTCAAGCGTAAATATTGAATAACACTGATTAAATATAGAAAACGCTTAATCCACGTGACGTAAAGAACTCAAACGACATCTAAAAATGTTCAAGTACCGTCAAATTTCACCGAAATCCCCACGAAATTCCTATTACAAAAAGACCGCACAGTGCGGATCTTCTCGGAAGAAGAACACAATATTTTTGAACGTCATTCTCGGTCAATTTTTTGGGCGAGGCGTCGTAATACGAGATGCACAATACAAACATACGAGAGGGCCACAAATAAGGTGTGGTCACTCTTGTAATTGAACTGGCGACAGTTCATTAATTAGATATTACTCGTGTATCCATACGATTCCGCAAACATCGACATTTGACGGTATTTTTTCCTGGCTAACAATTCCGAGGATGATGGCCGCTTTGGAAGTTAGGCGACCCTATATGTAGAGCAATTAGGTGAGAATTTTTTTATGGGTAATGTCATGATGATTAGAATTGTGCCAGTAATAATGGTTGATTAGATGTTTATGTATTAGTTGAGTTTCGTCGGAATGATGATGTGATACTTTTTTTTAATATCTATTATTCCTGTTTTGTTTAAAGTAAGTCTATTTTTTATAATGGAATACAATATTTTTTATTTAACATATACACTCAAATTTTTCTTGATTTTCTTGCTTTTTTTCTTTGTTGTAAAATTATCTAAATATTTTTTGATCTAAGTGTTGAATCATAAAGTAAACGTTTTGATATTTCAATATTTAGACAACACGTCATAACAATACAACACTGCGCTGCTCTAAGATTAATTAATGTTGAATTGGGAAAAATTAAAAGCCAAAAAGATATATTTCAAACTACTTAATTCAAATTCTTATCCCACAGTTAAAATATATACGAGAATTCTGCGTTTTTGTCACTTTAGCAGTTGTTTATTGGAGTGCATCTCGAGACTGCATTCTAGTGCTTAGCCTAGCAGTTTCTTAATTGCATCTTAAACTGCAGTCTCTTTTGACAACTTAGAATCTTCTGAGAAGCTTAGAAAGGAATTTCGATTACAGTAAATCGTCCAGTTTTCTCGTAACCGTTCATAATGTCAATTTATCGTGCGTTATAGGCAATTTTCCACGTTCACGAGTGGAAAATTTATCCCTCGAATGGGTTAGTGTGAGATAAGGGCTTACGGGGGTGTCTTGTTTCATTAAAACGAATTATCGAATGTGGCGCTAGAAGAATAATAAAGAAGTAATCTATCATACTTATCTCCTTGTCTTATCTCTGCTCTACTTACAAACCATACATCATGCGAGTGTTGTTAACGGCGATGTGCTTCTCTTTGGGAAAATTAAGTTTACGTGAGCGAGCTTATATATTATAGATTGTTTTGTACATTGAAATTAAAATAGACTTTGCCATTAAAAAAACCAAGTTTACGGTGGACTTGAATTTGAATATGAAAATTCAAGAAGGATAATAAAATTGCTGTAGCGTTGACCATATTTCAAGTGAATGGCGTCGTATCGAGATTTGCAAGCCCTTTAACTGTAATAGTGGGCTTAATAAAATGGGTCAAGTTAGTTTCCGTGTTATCCTCTGATTGTCCTTCGAAAATATCTCGATCGTACCCTGTTTGAAATTTGTTTTAATTCGAGCCATTTTGTCTTCAAGAAAACAAAAAATACGTTTTATTATTTATTTCGAAGAATTGATTCATTCTGCACGGCAGGATGTTTCTAATGATGGTAAACATTTTTTTTTTCAATAAATAAACTTCGATTTATACCGATAATTATGACATAAAAGAAAAATTGTTATAACGAATCTGTACATTATTAAATATTAAATTTCCTTTAGAACGTAAAGTCATATTAAAATTGTATAAACTTAAAATTCGATACAATTCTACGTTTTCCGATACCGATAAATTTACACAAAAAGTAATCCTTCGAAAATACCAAATATTTTGCCCAATCGTAAATCCTTATTCAATTAAAACCTTTTCCAAATAATGACCCAATTAGCGGAACCTGAAAATTTCCTGAAAACATTTCGCTTACGTTATTTCTTTCGCAAAACATACTATATACATATGTACATAAAATAAATCTATTATATTTCATCACTTTTTTCTTATCGAGTATGTATATCCGCCGGATCGTCCGGTTCCTTCTTTGTCCTGTCTGGGAAATGTCTTCGGAGACGATTGGAGGGTAGAAAAATGGAAAAATTTATTGTTATGTGCCGGAAACGAGAGTGGTAATGGTCAATTAGGACAGGACGAGATATATGAAGGTGAAATCATCGTACGTGCATAATACGGATCCGATATATAATATATACAAATACGAATCCGTATCCCACTGTATTTCCGACAGTAAATTAATATTTGTTATCCAATTTAGCGAATCCTCTAATGGCAGCAGTAAATTTATCGCCCGGCAATAAGGCTCGCCTTTTCTTTTTGATGTATTATATCTCCTTCGACTGAAATATCGCTTTATACTGAAATTTCAATATATCAAAGCGAATGCTCATTACGCGTCGACTTTTCGAAACTTTTGAACCGACTGCGGTTTTTGTCTATCAAAATTTTATGCTCGAGATTGGTTTTCGGTAGTAAAAAACGATTTGAACATAACGGGGACGTCAACGTCCGTCTGCGAGTCCTCGATCACACAAAACGCCAAGGACAATGACAAATATCAGACGTTTACTCGCTTTTCGGATCGTACGAAGAAGCTTTTCCGATACATGAACTGAAAAGAAAACACGATGCTGTTGTATGTTCGCAGTTTCGGGAACAATAGAGGCACTTTTCGAAATATTGCGACACTTACGACGTAATGCGTTCGGTAGCTAGTGCGTATCCAATATGTTCGGATGATGTTGAAAACAAGAAACCAATTTTCCGTGTGTTTATATTTGTCGCTTCCGATTTTTTTTGTATTTACATATTACGAATGTGTTTTTTTAATGTTCCCGTTTGATGTTGTTGTCGTTTGTAATGAAACAAAAATACAATTAAGAAAATTGGTCTTATTATGAAATGGTTTATTTATATTCAAGTCGCATTAAAACATTTCTTTATATTTGATGTCATTTTAAGTCTATGTGGATCATAAAAATGTAATATATTGAATCTAATGACATTAAACTGTATAAAATAATAATACAATACATACTCGTATATTGTGTGACAATAGAGTATCTCAATTGACAATCAACTGTTATATGATTACACATTATAGTGTTACACATTAGATTGGAAGCCAAAAAAAAATTAATAGTCTTAATTCATAAATATAATTTGACATTTACCCAAATATATTTAAATAACCACTCACCAATATTATAATCAAATTTTAATTTAAAAACCCTATTCGATTATTACGAAACATTATGATAATTTATCAATTTTACAACACTAATATAAAAATATTCCAAATTAATTTTATCGAATATCAAAACGGAAAACATTCAACTATTCACGAACAACAAACCAACTCAACACACCATTCTACCAAAAATGCGTCACAAACGATCCAAAAACGACCTACTATTACAATAACTCTCAACAATAAAAACTTCGAAACTAAAACACGACACAGACGCGGGCACGTCAACTCCAACTACGTCACACAGAAAAACCCGTCAAAAACCAGACCAACAAAATCCACAACCCCAAAAAAAACAGCATTCAACTAAAATGTGATAATCCCACACGAAATAATAGTCCATACGTAAAAATGTCGTTCGTGCAAGAGAACGAGCGGCCGAAACGGGCGAGTTCGCTTCAGTGCAACACGCGCTGCCGTCCGGCGCAAACGCGTCCGCGCACGTCCCGCTATTTTCCACGACTTAGACTCAAATTTCATTAAAAAAATATTAAAAACTCTTTTAAACACTCTTTAATTATCCATGTGAATTTTTTGAATTTTTTCGATACGTCAAAGTTGATGGTATTCGCGCGTTTTTCACGTAGCACGCAAACTTTTCTATTGGCGTGTGAAGTTTTTCCGCTCGACGTTGGATAGTGTTCTTGTTTCGACTTTATCGATGTTTAGAATTTGGATTGTTTTTTGGTTGGAGATTGACTTTGTGAATGCATCGAGTGAAATCGGCGGTGTGTAAAAGGTAAGTTTTGTTTTCTGTATAAATAATTCGGTGTTGTTTTAACTGTGAATTAATTTATTTGATGTGGCTGTCTGCGATTCGAATTTGAAATATTCATTTCGCTTCTTCGGCCGGTTCTTTGGGCGAAACTTCGCGAGAAATTCCCTAAATAAGCGTTTCATTAAAACGCTTTATCAAAACTCTTTATTTGCATGGTTGTGAAACAATATTTCGAACGCGTATACTTCGAAGGAATGAAACAATGAACTTGTAGTTGAAATTATATTTTTTATAAAATTTTTAAAATACATATTTCATAAATAGAAAATTAATTGATCAAATGGTTAAATCTTATTAAAATTTTAGGAATTTTTCATACACAAGTTGTAACACATATGTATATGTCTCTGAAAAAAATATTTTTTTGCAAATTTTCATTATTGATGTTCATGTTCGAATTTTTTCGATAATGGTTGAGATTCCATCGAGAGTTTTGACGGTGACAGAGAAATTTGAGTTTTTTTTTATTTTTTCTTCTTTAAATAATGATTCAGCATTTATATTGACAAAAGGGGTCATTAACGGAAAAAATGTAGATACTTATAATAAAAAGACTAGCTGTTTCTACGAAATCAAGCCAATTTGTGAGAATATTATAATAAAGAAAAAATATCCTTAATAATCGAAAATATTTCCATTCAAAGAATCAAAGAAGATATATAATGAATAAATCACAGTGCAATTAAAAGCGATAAATCTGTTAATTGAAACGAAAAAAAAACAGTTAATTAAATTTGATTGTTCTTCTTTTCAATTTATTTGTTGGAATTTGATTCAAAAAAGATTTTAGATTCTGTAAATGATATCTATATAATATAAAATTATTTTTTTCGAAAAGATGTATTAAGTCATTACGTGTATAAAAAGCACCGAATGTGCAATTCAATCTAAACTATCAGTTAATTTAGTGCTTTGTACGAATCGTCGAACATAGATATTGGATAATATGTTATCGAACAAACATCCATAAAATATATTATAAGCCACACAGGCTACACATGCTATTACCATGAACGATTTTTAATTTATTTATTTCGTGCGAAAAACAGTGCTGCGTGACTAGAATTAAGTATCAGGAAACATCAAGACAAAGTAAAACTGTATTAAACTTGATTGAAAAACCGTACACAATACGCCAAATTTATATTCATATTATTCGTGTGCGTTGAGTCCCTAATTGATTCCGAATATTTTTGAAATTTTTATTAAAAGCTTTCACATCAAAATTTTTCGTTGAGTTAATAAAAATGAAATGATGAAAATATGAAAAACATATATTATATATTATATACGCATATCTGAACGTGTCACATACATCGTTTCAGCGAAATGAAGAAACTGGTACATATCACCACTCCACCGTAAAGTTAATAAGAATTTAAACTCAGTGTTCAGCAATATTGAAGTTTTGCCGACAACTTGTCGAAGAATATGAAATTACGAGTCCAATTCGATGTTAAAAATCTAAGAAAAAATGTCTGTATAATGATATATCAAAAAAACTTTTATTATATTTATGTAACATTAAAAGATATATGTTAGTTTTTCATATTATTGCATGTCGAAGTTGAATAGAATATTGAGGTGTTGATATTCCTCAAAACTGTTTGAGCTTTATATAATATAATTATTCAAAGATAAATCTGGGATGGTTTATGAAATTTTGATCTATTTACTAAATACGATAGTTATACTAAAGGTTACAATATTGGTGACATACTTTGTTATCTTCGAGTTTACAAACTATGACCGCAAATTTTGATGAGCTCGAATGTTTGACGGTTCTTCAAACTACTCTATTTACCAATTACTTCACCATAAAATTACACTTTGATATTATAATTAAATAACGATATACAAGATATATGTAGGTTGTTCGAAAATTTCAGAATTTTTTTATAAAATAATGTTTATATACTTTCCATCAGTTTAACATATATACTTGCTAAACAAAAATAGATAGCTTATCCTGATACTGTCTACACAGATTTCACGCTTCCATAACATTCACTAACTTCTTTCAATTAGCTATTACAAACTTCTTAATTTTCTCCTCGGAGAAAGACGTAAAGATCTATATCTTTAATCATCCCAAAGTATACGTTTTTAATAATTTTAATTACATGTTTATGTATATTTTTTCAGCCACATAATATTTATTTTCTATCAAAGCTTTTTCAAAAAGACTGCATGAAAAAAATCTAAAATGAAATTTTCGGACGCGTTTACCACCATAAATTTTTTAATAAAGACGGAAAAACAACAATGGATTTGAGAAATATTGAACGTTTTCCGTTCATAATTCAATCACTGTGAAGCGTTAATTTCCTAGTTTCAAATTATCTGCGTGCTGAATCTTTTCCAGAAACGTTTCCGAATACAATTATTAATCGTCGAATTCACGCAACAATATATCTTACGCCACGATATTAATCGTCCTACATAGTTCGGCAAATTCTAGGCACAATCCCAATCGATTCCAACCTGAAATAAAAAAAGGATACAATCCCAATCCTATAATTTGTAATATTGTATTTTGTGTTCTATATTTATATTACAATCAAATGATATCTGTGAAAAAATACCAACCGTATTATCTGGTGAAAAATATAATATGAAAATGCGAATATGTAACGTAAAACGATGATAAAACTTTTTATATTTTCCAGTTTTATCTATCATATATACCTTTAACCTTATAACGTAGAAAACGCGTTCTTATATGTTTTTTTCGGTGAAAGGGGAAGTTTTTTTTATCAGAACGTTTTCGCCACCTCCCTGCATTATTACACCTCGTTTCACTCCAGTAAATCATGACTGGTCAAATTCACCAAACCTTCGGCCGCCGAGAATAAATTTGCAATTTTGACTTACGATGAGATCTTCAATCTCCTAACAACCCTTAGCTTTAACCCATTTTCACGGTTGACGTATTGGACTTCATAATAAAACATCGCAAAAGGGTTAAGTATAGTTAATATTTTTGAATATTCCACCTTTACAAATTTTCAAAGTTAATTGGAAATTTCATATTTATAAAATTGATGAACATGATAAATCGCATGGATTGGTTTCGGATTTTTAGTCAAACAAAACACATTTTTCGATTGTGAAAAACTCGTTATCATTCAACATGTATGAATTTAATTCACCGTATTGAATTTCGTTTTCCAATTACATTTACGATCGTCACGGGGTCGACCGTTAACGTGAAACTAGTAAAATTTCGTTAAAATCCAGATTAGATTCACTGGCTGTGGATAATTTATTCGAGTCACGTCACGTTTCGCCGAAAAAAATTTAAATCAACCTCGTTCGATTGATTCGCCAATACTAGTATTACAATTACGTACTTTAAAGTGAAATAAAATGTATATTTTATTCAAATAATGTTACGCTTCAACATGTTTAATATCTCTTAAAAAAATTAAATATTTTTGCTTCATTTTAAGTGATGAAAGATAATGAACAGTTGAAAAAAGCGAATTTTGCATTTGAATGACATTTGTTTGGAATGAATTGCTTACGCCAGCGTTTCCCAAACTATGTTCCGCGGAACACCAGTGTTCCGCGGAGCCAAATTAGGTGTTCCGCGGAGCCTAAACGGACCAAAACGAAAGTACGTTGAAAGTTATTTAAATTTCGGATTTACGTATATTAGCGTTTCAGATGCTTCTGATGCAATTTGTTTTTTGTGTCAAAAAATACTTGCAAACGGTTCTTTGGCTCCAGCTAAACTTTGCAGGCACTTCGAAACGACACACTCTGATTACAAAGGAAAAGACATGCATTTTTTAAAGAGACAACATGATTCACTAGAAAACTCCAAATTTCAAATGATTACAATGGCTAGAACTGAAAATGAAAACGCTACAGAAGCGTCTCATCGCGTGAATTATCGTATTGCACTCAACGGTGAAGCTCATAAATACAATTGGAGAGACATTTATCAAATAATACTGTTTCACGACGCATTAAAGATATTTCTACTAGCATGGAGAAATAATTAATTCGTCGACTTTGCAGTGAATATACATACATACATTGCAAATGGGCGAATCTACAGATGTCGCAGGACTACCAATGGTAAGAAAAATGAAAAGTGTTGTATCACGTATCTTGAAAATAGCTACAAGAGCTACAAGTAGTCATTGTATTTCGCATAGGCATGCACTGTTGATTAAAAAAATTCCATAAACTTAAAAAACGTAGTAGATGAAGTTGTGAATATGATAAATTATGTGAAATCCAGACCACTTCAATCCAGATTACTTAAAATGTTGTGCGATGAAATGGGTAGTGGACATAATGCACTTTTATTATTATACATACTGAAGTGAGATGGTTGTCCAGAGGAAAAGCACTCTTAAGACTTTGTGAGCTTCGAAATGAATTATTAGTCTTTTTGAAGGCACAAAATTACGCAAAAAAACATTTTATTGAATTATTAACGAATCTTTCCTGGTTAATACATTTTGCATATTTGGCGGATATTTTCACAAAATGCAATATTGTCATTTATCATTGCAAGGAAAAAGCATTACCATTTTTAATACGAGAGATAAAATTACATCCTTAGAAAAAAAAATCGAATTTTGGATTTCATCAGTTGAGTCTAAGAATTTTGATTGTTTTCCTGTCTTATTGTTAGATGAATATTTAAATGAATTAAATTTTAAAATTTATAAAGAAGTTGCACAATTATTTTTATAACACCTTGAAAACATAACTTGAAAACAAATCTTTCGGAATATTTTCCGAAAACTAGCGAGGAAGATTCCTGGGTTCGGAATCCATTGTCTGTAAAAATAAAACCAGTAGACTTAAGTTCAAACGATTATGAGAATTTAATAGATTTGTTGAATGATTCTGATTTGAAACAAAAATATAAAGATCAGCCATTAAATAATTTCTTGGAGCTTCTCACTGAAGACTACCCCAATTTATCAAAAAAGCTGTAATTTGTTTACTTCCGTTTTCAACGACGTATTTTTACGAAGTAGGATTCTTTAATTATGTTAAAACTAAAACAAAATACAGAAATAGACTCGACGCCATGGCAGATATGAAAACTCAACTGACCAATATTATGCCTGATATAAAAAAATTGTAATTCAAAAACTCAAAATCATCAGAGTCATTGAGAGTTTTGTTTATTTGTATTTTTTATGTTTATTAAATAAATGTTTTTTTTAATAACATTTTTTTTTACTGTAATGAGTTAGTTACCCAACCTAAAAAAATAAGCTAAGTGTTCCGTCAAAAATTTTGGATTTACCAAGTGTTCCGTCGCTGAAAAAGTTTGGGAAACGCTGGCTTACGCGATAAAAAAAGAAGTGTTTAAAAAAACATCGGATCACCAATTCGAATTAAAATATAGATCTTTTATGAAATCAAACAGCTTTTCGTTAGTTTCGAATTGTAGTCGAGCGCGTGAAATCCGGTAGGACACAGTAAACAAAAGGGAAAATCCACCGTAGCATATTTAGATTATCCCAGGTGCTTACCAAGTAAAACAAGGTGGTTTGCAAGTAGAAAGCGATAAAAAAAAACCAGAGATAAGGCAACCGTGAAAGCAAACGCAAAAGCGACAGAAGAAAAACAAGCTTCCTCAAGCGTGGCCCATATAACGTCGTGTGTGAAAACTGAACATTTTTCACATTTGAGAAACGAGATGTGCAAATATAGAAACTACATGTATTTCGGGTCTAGGAATTCAAAGCGCAGATAACGATCAGATTTATTTTATCTATTTTTTTCTGCTGAAAGAAAATTTGCCGTCCGGTACTTTGCATTCCTTTGCCTTCTTTGTATCAACGTTACCGGACAGGGGAAGTTTAGATACTGTCCACGCTAGACAAGACTGAAATATTTACATCCACATAAAAATATAAAAAAAATAATTTAACTTATATTGCATCGGAAATTTTTGTTTTGTTGATTTGTATCACGGAACAGTGATTTCCAAGATAATGTTTACTATTAAGTAATAAATTAGTCATATATTTGATTAATAAAAATGATCGATGATACGATTTTATCAGACAATTACTTGATACGTACAAAATGAATACGCATATATCAAAAATATTCAATTAATACTTATCGACGCATTAATATCACACATATTTACATCCGATGCAAAAAAAATAAAAAGTTACTTTAACGAGATCCATTTGTCGAGACGTTTCATCACCAAGGCTCGAATGCTTCAAAAAAAACTTTTCCGATTTGAAAAATAATTATTTCCTTCCCAAAAAAAGTTTGCTCCGACAAAAAAAACTTCGACAATTTCTTCTTACGGAAGTGGACGAATCTCGGAGCACGCGTTGTTCAACGAGTTCCGAAGTGGCCACCTTTCGGAAATCGTTTCAGCACGTTTTCAGACTATCGCCTAAATGCCGAGCTGAAAAATAACAGCACAATACACGCAAATGCCATTTCGCGGACTGTACCCGCTTCTGAAAAAAATCGGCCGCAGTCCCCCGAGTGTAGTTTCATTGTATAATGCTGTTTTGCGAAGCAGGTTTTTTTTATGATACCATCCGCGGTGGGCCGTTACCGATGTCCTATGGCCTATGGCTGATATAACGTTCGACGCCCATCGTCGATATTGGACTCGCGATATCGTTTTCATAAGCACATGGTCTCGTATAAAATTCGGTTTAAATCTGTCGTAAAGGGGTATCGTTTACGGGCGCGTTTGGATCTGGAAGTTTTCGCAGTGTACCAAAGGTTTTTGAAAAATTTTCATTTTTTCACTCTGGTCGCACGTTATAAATTTATCAGACGCGATGATTTGTCAATAAGGTGCGGGTTTTCGGCTTAACCTGTCTTTTATAAATGATGGTTCAAATATCATGTAATAAATCATTTTAAAATTAACTAATGGCAAGCATTGAAAAGTATTTATATATTGTATTCTGTGAGTTTATTTTCATTTCTGTACAGATATTTTGGACATACTTTATTGAGTTTAGTTCGAATTATGCCATTTGGTACGTTTGCCATCAATAAAAATTTCCATTGAATGCAAACATATAATAAATGATCAAATTTCATTAAATCAAAATGCACATGAAAGCCATATGTAATATACATATAATACATATAATACATAGTTGTACATTTCGAATAAACGTAAGCATTTCATTGAAATACGTCAACGATAAATGTTTCTTAGAAATGCCATGTGCATACATAGCGAATATATTATAATTGACGTAAAATATAAACATATGTCAAAGCACTGAATTCTATGTCTGTTTTCGACAATATCGATTCACAGTCAGTCCAAAGCATCAATTGTTCATTTGTAACAGTCACATCGAATATATTCGAAAGCTCTCACCTGAAACACAGAATCAGCAAAATACTACGTATAGCCAGAAGCAAACCCTTTCAGACGTCGGTTTTACAGGGAAAACCCAGCCACAAAAACTATCTGACAAAGGAAACGGATGAAAATAAAACCGAGAAAAATCAGTCGCCAAATCAGCGAGACACTCGTGAAAGATTCGCCCTTTTGTACTTTCACCATGTAACTTAAATTGGATTTGTTATTCAAATCTCCAGCGTCGAAAACTATTCGAGGACGATCTGAAGAGATTCTTTCAGAATTCCAGTATCGGAAATGACGCGTTTTATACGCGTAAAAACAACGCGGTTCACGAATTCCAATAAATTCTTCCATATTTGGCGAATGGACGATGCTTCCGTCAAAAAAATGTATAATATAAGAAAATGCTAATACCGTCCAACGTAAAAGACGTTGATTAAAAATACTTTCCCGCCTTAAGCTTTGTATATTATATATAACGCCTGCCAGTGGTCGGACAACATAATATTCTATTTTTGCTTTTGGGGCCTTTTCATTATCTCACGTTTCGCCTTTTCTGCATATTTTTCGTTGCCGAGCCGAACCGAAGGTATTCGTCGTCGACATTTTCGAATTTCCAGGACGCGCCACGTGTCAGAACGTGGATTCCGATTGTTCGAAGAAAATACATAATTTACAAGAAATTGAAATTCAAATTAGAAGTCGAACCTTTCTCCAGCTCTAGCGCGTAGTCGTTTTACCGTGCGAGCTTTTCAACTTGCGGTTTTCCGTGTACCGTTCGGCCGTCACTGAAAATCGCCTACGTTTCACATAAAACCGCAACGAAAATTTTTTGCTTTCATTCAATTACTTTTTAATACAATATATCATATTACTAGCGAAAAGGAATTTCAGCTTATTAAATTATTGAGAAAATTTCTATATAATTGAAAAAAATATATTTAATTTAAAAATGCATCATATTAGAAATATTATACATATACAAAAACTGTTATTGGTTTAACCATGACAAACTTATATATTAGTTTCCACCGATCACTAGTCATATAAAATTTAACATGATCAATAACCGCATTTTATTAAATTTATTGTTAGACCTAAGGATAGTTTAAATATTCAGCTTCTTTATAATAACCTTTCTTTATGCTGTTTATTAAACAAATGAAATAATAAAAAATAAAACATCAAAAAATTTACACAGACCTTATATAATGTAATATTACGATAATGATAATTGAATATGAAATCTATTGAATTTCAGTATGAACAATAAATTGTTCTAATATTACAGTATTACACGAAATGCACCTGTGTGAAAAAAATAGTATCTAAAACTATTTATTTATATTATAAGTTAGTAAATTGTGGCTGCTTTTCGATTTTGAGTTTATTTCAACTCGGTTAGAGGTGCGGATGAGCGGATATGGCCAAGCGAGCCCATGAAAGGGTAAGAGCGCGTTTAAATTCCCCTTGGAACCTTTGGCATTCCTACCATGCTGCTGGGACGTTGTGACGTTCTGCAAGAAACACCTACGTAGTCTTGAAGGCTTTCACGGTCTACGTGGACCGCTTAACGCTTACAACCTCAGAATTGACAATTTCTGGACATGTCCAAAAATTCAACTCCTTTCTCCTGTGGTTATTTTGACGATTTTATAATTAAAACCCATCTTAATTTAATTTGATTTAACCCATTTTTCAATTGCTTGATTCCATTTTTAATTAAAATTTCTTATCAACTATGAAATCTTTTCAAATTTATGCCTAGTTTCTATTATTATTGATTGGATCATTGAAAACTTCGTTCATGAAAATTATGTCACCTAAAATGACGTAATTATCAAATATGTATCTCTTGAAATATGATATGAAAATGTTTTCACAATGAATTTATTATGCAAATTTATATTTCACTGTGTGATCCCAATAACGAGCAAATCTTTACAAAGAAAATTTTCAAATAATATCTAGAAAACTTGGTAAAATCTTAATGTGCCATCTTGATCAGAGATAGGGTTTCCTCTTTAGCAGTTATAATAGTTCATAATTAGTTACTCCGCAACTTAACCGACATTTTACAATCTGCTAATAGTGCACGATCCAAAAACATCACATCGCATATATAAATAACATCGCATGATCCGTATTTTATTTCTTTATCGAAAGTCAGACGCAGCGCTAAGAGCAAACGCTAATTAATTCGAACGTAGATAAAAGCGTTCTTCTTCCATGGAGGAGGACTCATTAAAATTATCACTAATCGATGGGCAAATTTTAAGAAGAATTTCTAATAATTGCCGCCGAATAAATTTCACATAAACCCCCTTAATGGCCCCGAACGGGGAGGGCCGCAAATTTGAGATCAATTTAACGATTGTTCATTGCGTCTGTAATTAGTTAAACACGCTGGCCGATCCCACTTTAATAGGTCTTACATATATTATTTATAGGCGAGCACGAGTTTTCATATGAGCTGGTTTGAGTTTGCTTCTGTCCTTCATACCCTTTCGGAGATATTTTGTAAATTGAGGGACTGGAAACCCTCGAGAGTGCTGAAACCACAATCAAGTGGTCGCGTTTCTCACACGTCGTACAAAATCGCTCTAGAATTTTATAATTTAAGCTTTTTTTGCTATAAACAGGTGCATAAAAATAGTACTTCGTTAATATGAAACAATCTTTGTTTTATTTGAAATATCTATTAAAATTTAATTAACCAGCTAAAAATTTCGTCTAGGTAAAAATGACCCAATTAATTCCCATCGAAATTCTCGATAAATATTTTCGTACAAATCGGCAATATAACGGAATCATTGAGATTTAAAACAATCACTGAATCGAAAATTTCCAAACTCACGTATCTCATTAAAGTCGTTTATTTTAAGAGAATTATTTAAAACGATCCGATCTGTTTCAAAGGGATTATGTTTGCGTGAAAATTGTGAAATATTGTCGCCGATAATATTTCATCCGGCGAAAGGTTGGTTAAATGCTTCTGTTTTATCTGCGGAAACATCCCTAAAGGGACACAATTTCTTACCCTCGTTTAGCGCGTGCACACAACGAGATATTGTCGGAATTTGCTCGAATGGTTTGGGCTTGGAAATTTTCTTTTGAGATTAACCACAATACGTCGTTATGAAAATTTCAAATCGCTCGCGTTCGTTTACTGAACATGTGTGTAACGAAGTGAACCGCAATTCGGTTCGCGAAAAACTAATGAAATATGCATGAAAAAGTTCGTGTATTTTTTAAATACAAACGAAGCTCTTTCGCAGTACGAAACGTTAAATGAGGGCGAAATTGTGTCGTTCTTATTTTGTCGTTTTTTTTATATGAAACATGTAAATTGAATTTTTTTTCGTGTGTAACCACGGCTTTTCGAAACGGAAATTAGTGTTCACGACTATGAAGTTTTATGATTCGCGTGCTAAATTTTTACGATGATCTTCTGAAGTGTTTTTCTGTTTTTGTTTAGTTGCTTCTTTTTTGGCGTCGATTTATGAGCGCATATCCGAAAAATATTCTCTTATTTTGGGGAAACACTCAAAATAATTCATTCAAATCGTTCGACAGAAATACAATATGTTATGTTTACTGTGCGATTCCCATATATTATATTTATAACACTTGAATTTTACTCATTTCCTCGATCGTGCGTTTCAGTTTCACATAACATAAATATTTGAACGGTTGAAATTACATACAAAAGCTTCGATAGCGACTTCGTAAAAATACCAATCAATTATGTATCCTATAAGTTTCATCCGCGGTAATAAATTTCGGAAATGTTTTTGTGTATATTTATTTTGCTTAACATCAAATGGGTTTTTTCAAATTTTTACATCTAAAATCGTGAGCGAGAATGTTCGTTTTCATCAACAAATTTATAAACGATTCGCATCCGGATGAAGGGCAAAGCTTTTTGATACGGTATGTGAGAATCTTAAGAAAACAAGCAAACCGTACAAATATCTTAAATATTTTGCATTTGTATATTTGAAAATACCAATCAAATATTTAAATGAGAATTTTTTATTTGACTTGTAATATTTTTATAGAGGTTTATAATATTATAATATTTAATAACTAAAAATTTACATAGCATTTAACTTTACATTCATTTCCATACCGAGTAGTTTTTTATAAGATAACCACGAAAAAATTCTTGACGTAGGACAAAGATAAATTTAATCTTCTCATTAAAAACTGTTAGAAACTTAGCTTAGAAATAACGTTAGTAACAACGATAAAATTGCATGTCAGTTCAGGATGAGTTTGATAAGGGTTCGAAGGATAATATACAAAAACAATGTTTTGTTGATTTTCCTATAGAAGCCAGCCGGGCAACTGAATAATAAAAACTAATCGTTTCCAACTACAAACGCAACAAGAACTGTTATCGTTTCGTTTTCATGACCGAACCGAGACCCATTTCGAATTTAAGGACACTGTAAGTATTGAGAAAGCAATACAATTTTCATGTTCGCGGTTTTCAATCGGTACTTATTGAATTTCTCCGAAATTAACAACCCATATAAATCTAACACGCGAAATATATCATAGAAACCAACAATTTTTTCCACGCTACTAATCAAACCTTCCGCAGTAGTAAGCCGATCTTTAAATCACTTGAAAAATAATTTTCCGCATTGATCTTTTCGAAAACAGCCGCGACACGTCCGTTCCATTATTAGGCGCCGAATTGAAAAACCGGGAAATTTATTTTTCGCGAAAATGGCGCGCCTCTGTTTTTATAAGCCGCATACTACCGTCGGCACAAATAAAAGCAATTTGTCATGTCACTCTTCGCATTCGCGAGGTTTGATACGAATATTTCTCGGGATTTGCGCACAAATGTATCAAAAACCTACGCAGAGCACTCTTTCCCTCTTTTCCGATCTGCCTTTACCGGTGAGTGTTTTTTGCTCCTTCGTATGGGGTGTTTTGTATGGGAAAAAATGTTATGTGTTTGCGAAGTCTTTTCAGGCGAAATTTGAAATATTTAAGTCATTGACTTTAGGATTCGTTTTTGTGGTGTGTTATATATTTCATTTCGTTTCCCCTTTGTGTGATTTAAATATATTTTTTTGTATGAAAAATGTACGTATTTGGTTTTATATGGACTGAAATAAATTTATTCATTTGACAATGTTTGATATATATTATATAATATGTATAATATTTTCTAAAACCGTCACATTCATTTAAGAAACGATTTATTTTATTAAAAAAAAATCACAAGATATAAGACACTTATTCTAATCATTGTGAAAAATCACGAAATTTCAACAGACAATTCCGTAACTTTTTAGAACACTCATTTCTTATCTTATGCAAAATTTGTTCATGGTGTATATTTACATGAATTTTGCGCGGCAATATTTAAACTTCGTAATCCGCAGTAAGCCGGCGAGGCAAGTCGTCAACCCTCTACTTAAGAACGTATTATGTTATATATTCGAACCATTTTAAATGTGTGTATGTGTGAGCTTGAATAGCTTCCCCTTGGGGAGCTTTGTCCTAGAGCGAAACGATAGAATTTATTTCTGAGCTAATCATTGAAAAGACTTGCTCTAAAATAAAAAATTTCTGTCGATGAAAATTGCATTTTTATTCGGCCAATCGAATCTTTGTGGCATCACGTTTCTATTCTAATAACGATAAAGAGCTTGTAATAACATTTTATGTATTTACAAAATAAAATGAATGCGTTTTTTTGTATTAACATAAAAACGAATATCTCAGTTATTAATCAAATTTTGTCAAATGAAATGGTTTCAATTGACATACTATTGATGTTAAGCGTCATATGACATGGTTAATACAATAAATGAAAACGATAATGTACCATTAATCCCGATGCTATTTGGCGAAAGTTCGTTTTTATGTTCGGTTACATAAAAGTTACCTTTTTCTTGTAACAATCAAGTATTACATTACAGAAATATATGATAAAAAGAATAATCTAATATCCAACGATATCAAAATGTAATAACGAAATGTCCATAGCAAAAATTATACGGACTGCGTACAATAATGACAATCAAAATCTTCACACTGAAAAATATTAATCCTTTTAACGTATTTATTTTCCGTTCGAACAAATTTTCTATACTTTACAAAAATCGATTCCAATTTTCTATGCTTTAAATCACAATGCTTCTTGCTATTTCCAAAACGGACCGCATACCTTAATCAAATCCAATTTTTTGAAGATATTTATCGGAGCCCTTTTACTTTTACGCCGCATTAACTATCCCAATGCACATTTAAACACAAACGTATACTGACTATCAATCACCGAACGGGCGAGGAAAACCCGAAAATACGCTCAATCGGATACAACATATAAATATCGCCGATCATCGCTTGCTCTTTCACCCGACATGTAATCTCCGCGAAATTTGCACTCGTATACGTAAATTTTTTTACTCAAGCGCGTATATCTATTTTTCGCTGTCATTTATCATTCTGTATCTTTTTCCACGCATTCGCAAAGCGCCGGCTTTTCATATTTACCACAGTGTTTTTCCGAGAGCTTTCCCAGAATCCAAATACGTCTTAAATTGCGTGTGCCTTTTCCCCATGAATGTGTGATATAACCCGCCATTTACTGCGAAAATTTACATATTAAAATATTGATATGAATACGCTTTTAACGGGCCGCAAGAAATTTAAAAATTGTGTGTAATTTCTTCATGAAGCGGTTTTTATATGTGCACAATTAATTTCATAATCGATTGTTGTTGTATAGTAAGTCGTAATAATCTTCGGCCAAATGATAATTGAAGTAGTTTGATATTATCGATAAACATCGGGGTCACAATTATCAAATAAATACACCACTATTATTGCGATCTGTGTTGTTCTCCATAATAATCGCTTTACATCACGCTCTTATTGACCTACATATTGCGCTTTAATGATGCACTATATGTATGTATGTGACATTTGGGATTTTGGCTATATAGAAATATGGTGTTTCATTTGAATAATTAAATAGCGATTTCGTGTAATGGGTTTTTGTTATTTTTAGTGATATTATCAACATAAATTACTCTTTGGTTGGCCGAAATATGTGTGTTCGCTGTCTATTTTCACTAACCTGAACTAAATTAACCTAAGCAAACTTCTTGTGGTTAACATAATGTCGTAAAGTGTATTTGGCATAATAATTTAATTATAATATATAAATACAAAATTCCAGCATGTGTACTATTTTCATTCAATTATTCATAACTTGAAGTTTTTATTTGAAACAATATCCGGTAGCAATACTGTATACATTGAATAGAAAATAGATCGTAACATTTACATATTCATCGCATCGATTCGGAAATAGAATTGCACATCTATATGACCATTTCTATTCTTGCCAAATTGCACATCCTGCGATCGATAACACATTTCTGAATACACTCAAGGACCCGAAACGATACCCTCCCAAACGTAAAAATCTCAAGAATACTACAGAATACATTTTAGAAATCCTAACGATTTTTATATAAAAACATCAAAATACACATCTAATATTCAACATTAATTAAATCACAAATCTTTATACATGCCAAATTTCAATATAATACGATTTTTTTCCATTCACCGTTGCATATTCGATTTTCTTGAAATATTCATACTGAAGCATCGTTTATTGAATTTCTTTTCGGCGTTCGACGCAAACAAACATTACGATCTTCAAAATATACACCAAAACAGCATAAACCACATCAGATGCGACCGTTTTTCGTTCGTTCTGTATATAAGTTATCTCGTTACGTGTTGGCGCGTGCAGCAGCCGAACCCCGTTAAAATCCCATCAGGAATTTCGAAAGGATTTCGGCGAACGGACTAGAAGACGAGATTGGTTCTTGAAGCGGACGTGACAGCGTCAATGTTCACGAGAGCAATAGAATTTCACTCCATCCATATCGTAGGATAAGTTGCCGGGAGGTTTTCGTAAAATAGAAAAAAAAATGAGAGTCCAAAACCGACGGAAATAAAGCGGCACCAAAAAAATTGTCAGTCGAAATGTTTGTAGAATTGTGCGTTATTCGGTCTTATTATGTAATCGGGATTGGTGATGTAAAATGGAGCTTTTTTGTGAGTTTTTTGGAGAAAAAATGACGTTTTTCAAATTTAATTTGTGCGGTGGGCTTTTACTTGCCTTTGATGATTTTTGTCAAAGCGACACTCGAAGTGTACCTACGTATGAGTTTAAACGTAATTTATTTTGGTTTGGTCGTATTATTATTTTATTAGTTGAGATATTTTCATTGCAGAGAAATAAGAAGAAAATTTTCCGAAATGATACAAAGTTGGTGAAGTTTATCTGATCAGATTATCAACGAAGTTTTTAAAGGCTAGATTTTTGGCACGAATACAAACTATAAAGTAGTTCGTACCACCTTCAAGCTTCAGTATATTTTCTTATTTTGGAAATTATTCGTAGATTATGCGTATCAAAATTTGTAAGAAAACTAACATTCAAATAAATATTTATAAAAACCGGGAAACTCTAAGACAATATATAATAATTTGCTAATTTTTTTTGCGTGCTTTATTTAATTTTCTCGAAAAACATTTTTTTACGGATTCATGCTGTTTCTTAAGATTTATTATATGTGGGAATAAACCTTAAATAAGAAATGAGTAAAAAAAGCAATTTTCACTCAAATTTTTTACCTTTCCATAAAAATGAGCTTTACTTAAAAATACAAGTACAATAAAATACTCATGGTTTTTTAAAATATATTAATATTTTATATTAAAATGTACATAAATAAAAATAGTATATTAATACTTTAAATAAACCGAGAGTTTTTATTTTATTCAATTAAAAATAAGATTGTATAATATAAGAAATACTCAGCAAACGTAAACATATTAAATATTAACTTCCAAGGGTTTCTCGAATAAATAAAAAAAATTGATGAGCTATTTTTATTGAAAAATGAATTACAAGTCAAGAATAAATTTATAATTGCATTTAATATTAAAATATGTTTTTTGAATTTGAATTTTATTGAATTATTTTCTCGATAATTTTCATTCTAAACACTCTTTATTTTATACAATTGCATATAAATAAAATACAACTGAATTTAATTCCGAATCTAGATTCTACGTGATTGATTAATTCTCTAATTGCAGTATGCTCCTTGTTCCCATTAACTAAAACGGATCAAAGACCCTCTTACGAACAAAGACCATCAAGAATATTAACTTGGACTTTTCTTGAATATTTAACAATACAGTTTCTCCTTACATAAACTAGATCACTGGATCATGAAAGTGCGAAAAACTTGTTGAATTTTCAAGAGTCCTCTTCTCTTTCATCTCGATGAAAAGCGATGAGTTTTTTTTTTTTCGACACTATCGAGAAAATAAATCGATGATATTTTTTCACATTTAAAACGCAGAAAGCGAACGAAATATTCTACAGTACGATTCCCTTCAAATTTAAATCTGCCGGATCAGCGTACTTTCTTAACACAAGGATAAAAAGTGCGCAGAATTTTCCGCGATTTTTCGCGAACAAAACAATAGCTGGAAGTTTCCCGGGGCCGTACTTTGTCTCGGCGGATTTTCCCAACATCGGAAGACACTACGGCGGGGTTTCTGAAAGGAGCTTACAACGCTTCACTTGCGCTTTTCATCCAAAGACGAGAAATAAAGGATTTGCCCCTCAGTCCTTATCAATCCTGCGGTGGTAGTCGACAATAATAGTTCGTTGTTAACGTATGACGCTCTTGATCTGTCCATTGTATTGATGTAATCGATACGATCGTTATCGAAACAATGTTTGTCGGTTGTGATGTAGTTTTGGATATAAGAAATGTTAGACAATAGTGTAATATAAATAGATATTTTTGTACCAGGTTGCTATGAGAGTTACAATAGATGTTGTGGTATGAAATTTGGTAAGTTTAAAGGTTACAATGAATTTTATTTTTCATATGTTTTTCGTATTTTTTGTAAAAATATGCAATGACTACTCACAAGTGCATATTTTATGAAAATTTTTACCAAGATTGTTGAAGAAGCACTATTTCAATGAACATGCTCGTAAAATGTAACACGTGCAAGACGGTGTGTAGACCCAACTAATTTACAACAATCTCTTATTAAAGTTCGTTTGAGACTGTTATATAAAGTTACCATAATTAAGTAACATAATTTTCTTATTACCTGCACATGTTAATTTAATAATATATACCTACGTCCTTAAAAATGATTTTTCAAAAATAATAAGATGACTCGTGCCAAATTGTTTTATATGTCTTATGATATTCTGTTCAAATTACGTCATCTCAATATTGAATTTGAAATTCGATTCTAATGAAATACTTTCGTTATAAATTACACGGGTCATTAATTTTACATGTGGTATACGAGTATCCGTTGAAAAGGGACTTTGCATGAAGCGCGATTTCCTATCTTTCAACGCGGCAATCAATCAAAAATACATTTCCAGGACGCGACGAAGAAAAAACTCGCTTATCGCAGGTGTAATTTAAATAGAAATGGAAAATTAATTTATTTCGGAAAGCGTTTTTCGACGGTTCTATATCTACATTTGAATTTGTTTTAGTGTTTCCTTTTCGACTTACTCACTTCATTTCATTTCATTGTTTTTATTGCTGAAAAATGTATTCCACTAAAAGTAATTTTTATTATTCATTTTAAGCTTGCTTTATGATAAAAATTTATATCAAATAAATCAACATGTAACATGGATATGGATATTTTAATCAATTTAAAAATATTTTAATGTTTGACAACAATTAAAAAAATACATTTATAGCAATGAAAAAACCCTTCTAATTATCGTAATTTATTATTCAATTTTTATTAAGGAAGAAAATATTTAATAACATGTAGTAACTGAGATATTTTCTTTGAAATAATTTTGGAAATGTTCAAATTATGATAGACATTTTAGGACGAATATAAATAAAAAAATATACGAATTTCAGTAACCTGAATTTCAAAATATGGGCGAATAATTAAATAATTCTCTCGATTTGACACTGAAATTGACATTTTACGAGTACATTTTTTGATACCTTTTTTTTAGAATGTTTGTTCAAATTCCCGTAAATATGTGAGTCAAATTTGATGAACCATTTTTAATAATTTATTACGTTTAGTTCAATATTATACAAATTTTCGTATAATTTTTTTTGATATAAAAGGTATAACCAAATAAATATTATTTTAATTCATAAAATCACGTGAAAAGTTTTTTTTATAATAGAAGATGCGTTTTAATTTTTATGGTCCAACAAAAAGAATCTATTTATTCAAATACTTCTATTCTTATATCCATACTTGTTTTCAGAGTATTGACAGATTAAAAGTCCATTATTGGATTAAATTCCGTCGACCTAGAGAGAATACTCAACGAAAACTTAACCTCACTTTATTAATCACCAGCGGTTGAACAATTAACAATTCTGATTAACTGACTATGAACCAAAAGAGGAGATTCGGGACTTTCCTTTTCCCCGGAACGAATAAATTTTCATGTTAATTAAGTGGTATGTCTTTATTTACACGCGATGAGAGAATACCCTTTTTCGACTGACAATGAGATTTAATCAAGGTTCTAGGCATTTTTACAGATTACTTCCACGAAAAAGATTATGCAATTACACTTAATAAAAAAACGTATTCTACTTGCGTTACAGTACTTTTTTTATTAGATCTCCAGTCTACTGGAAATTATTTCAACGTGTGGATACATATGCCATTAGAAAAAATGTGAGATATTGTGTAGTCATTGAAGCGTAGTGAGACAATAACAGGAAACAAGAAGTAGAAAACGGATGCTGACGCTATAATTACTAGCTGGTAACTAGTTTCTATACTTTACAGGGTATATTTTTCCCGAGTTTTATCGACTGCCATCGAATCCAATGTAAATTAGGCCGACTTAACTACGATACTTTGCTTTAAAATATCGTCACGTTTTTCATAAGAAAATACCATTGTGCACAAATACGAAATATTTCAGTGTAAATCCCCATTTCGAGACATAAATGAGACTCTTTAATATAAAGTGTGTGCGATATTATATGAATATTATACAAGAGGGTTCTTCTGTGAGTTTTTAATCAGATCAAGTACAATATAAATCGCTTTCATATTATACTTCTAATGAAAAACTTAAAATTATATTATCTTACTTTTCTTACCTTTAAATGACTTAGAATTTTAAAAAAATATATTTTTATTTAAATTTAAAAAAAATACGTGATAATTCCAAATACTATTTATACGAAGCTCACTATTATGTTATACTATTATATAATATTTTATTATGCATACAAAAGTAAAAGACGTAATAAAGCTCGCTTGAAACGACGAAAAATATTTTTTTGAGATTCATGATTTTTAAAATACTTTTTATAAATAAAATATCAAAAAAATTTTAAATATAAATGTTCAAAAGAATATTTTTTATATCATCATCATCATTGTCGACCGGTTTAGTGCCCACTGCAGGACAAGGTCTCCCCATCAAATATTGGGGGTCTAGGCTATATACCTTATCCGAGAGCCAACCTCGTAGCGAATTTTTTATATAATATAGCAAAATTATTCATAGATAAAGTAAAAAAAATAGAAACTTTTGAAATTAAAAATCTTCCCACTCATCACTGCGATTTATATCGTTTTCAAAAAGCGTCAAAGAAAATAATTTTTAATCATTTTCTAAGAAAAAAAAATAACATGAGGGGGAAAAATGAAGTAAGCTCAAAAGGAAAAGTCTAAAATAAGAGAATCCGTGCTGAAACTTAACGGTCCGTTTAACAAGAAAGCGACTCACCCGCGAGACCCCTGAAACTCGCTGAAAGGAACACACATCCGTTAATTAAACGAAAAGAGGCCTTGTCGGCTTTCGTTTATATTTTATTTTTATTTCAAGTGAAAATTATCGCTTTTTAGGCCGCGAAAAAGACGTTTTCGGAGCATTTCGTTTTGCGTTTCGCTTACGATACGAAGTGCACCTGTTGCAGAAGCAAACGTCAACCTTTGTTGCGCAACCGTAACGGCCTTTTGTCGCAAAATGTGGGTCAAACACGTGAATGGAGATCCTCTCTGGAGAGATTTTCATTTGTTGGTTGGGGGCTCTTTCTATTTTTTTTATACTGTACCATTTTTTTTCATTTTTCAGAAATCGCCCGAAACACAATTTCGATAGTTTTGCATCCCTTTGTTAGCGCTTTCAAAGAAATCTCACTAGTAACGTTCGTTTCGGTGAACATTTTACTTTGATGTTCGTTTAAATATTTTGAAGCCGAAATTTTTTTGATTATTTCAATTATTTAAGTATTAATGGTGCTTTATAATTCCATTAAAATACAAGTATACCGTGATTTTTATTCAATAAACAATACCTTGATTATATTACCTTCTTGCAATATTCCATTTTATATTTATATATAAAATATCTGCATAAGCCAAATGGAAACAGTGGTGTTTTCGCTCAAATTAGCATTTTAAGTTTTAGCGAGTAGAATCTGTTGCCAACTCAAAATTTTATGCAATGGTGGATGTTAAGATAAACATTCAATCGTATCAAAAGATATTAAATTTTCAGACAAAACTCAATAAAAAATATTTCATCCAATTTTATAACTTAAACAAGACCGATAAATAACTATAATATATATACATAAAGTTTTTCAATACGTATTTCATCGCATATAAGAGAAATTTATAAATTGGGCCGCAAAAGCACATTTTTTATAACGCCTCTAATTATTCTGAAAGCTTTTGCAACCGAAAATGAGCAATTTTCTCATTTTTATTTTCAATCTCGATATGTATAGCAAATTCGATGGTCACGGGCATCAATCGCTCTCATCATACCGATCCATCAATCTCCACTGATTACAATCAACGAAAAAAATACGCTTAGTCCGTTACGACGAAAGCAAACATACCAATTTTTTTATTATTAATAAAAATTCAATTTAATTAGAGCACATATGTACACGTTTCGCGTGTTTCCACTCGCTTTGATAACGAGCGTGATTAAGGCAGGAACACGTAACCAAAGTTGGGCACCATAACCTTCTCACCCTAATACAATATATATTATTTGGCTATATATGTATTCGATAAATATATGTATATGTACATATATATATGTGCTTGGACAACATGAACACTGTGCAATTTTTCCATTCCGAAGGAAAACAGACGCGTTAATTAAGGTTCAGTTTAGCCAAGTCGGGTTGTTGGGACTCTTGACTCGTTTGCTTGCAGACCGCGAAACAAAATCTTGCTTCAGCCAAAAGATGCTTATTTTTTCGTAGTAAATACACATTTTGCTTATAGGATGAATATTTTTATGAGATTGGGTTTACGTGACTGAGTCGTTTTTGAGCTTGTCTCTTGGCACATTCAAGTTGTATTATATATTTTTTTGTGACATAAAAATATCATTTTTTTTTCTATTTTGAACAAACTATCTCTCTATAGTATTTTTCCATAAATTTTCATTAAAATCGATCATTCTTAAGGTGTCATCCGATTCCAGACATTGGCAATCACTTCGTCGATCAATCATAAATTGGTCGTTATACTGATCAAATACATCAATAAATACTATCCAATCCCCTACAA
Organism: Hydropsyche tenuis; assembly: GCA_009617725.1. NCBI lineage: Eukaryota > Metazoa > Arthropoda > Insecta > Trichoptera > Hydropsychidae > Hydropsyche > Hydropsyche tenuis. The sequence continues at coordinate 4,481 of VTON01000222.1, read as the reverse complement.
CTCTGCACAATAAAAACACGCTTTCACAGATTTAAAACAACTGACGCGTAAAAAACGTCATAAATTCGGTTTTATGTGAACCAACGACCATCGAGCCGTAACGGATTAAAGTTAACGTGTTCCAATTAATCGACGGCCCTACAAAGCCGCTCTGCGTTAAAATTTATCTGCAATTAACACTTGAGCCTTCCAACGTGTCTCATCGTCCTGGTGCCTCCGTAGTCACGGAATTTTATAATCGAAATGATGTAACTTTCTTATTTTCGCCTCGGAGATGATGGTCGGGTCGAAAATATACCGTTCGGCGAAAATTAACTTTTTTTCCCCGTACTCGACGTTTTTCTATTCCGCGAAGAATCCCATCGTGTGGATATAAATCGCGAAACTTTCGAAAGTCGATCGAAGTTTCGGTGGAAAAATATTTATTTACTGCTCAGCCCATGTGAAGCGATTCGATAGAGGCGTATTTCAATTTCTAATTCGGATATTCTATCGTATAAATATCTCGCGTGAGTGATGTTTTGAAAACCACAGATTTATTTGTTCAGTGTGAAAAATTTTATGCTCAATTTTTCTTTCGTAATCTGTTTATTTATTTTGTATAATATTGTAAATATTATATTGTATAATATCGGAAATATTGTAAAAAATAATAAATCCTTTTACTAAAATAATAAAATTTTACATGTAAAATATTATTTGATAACGATAAGCTTTATATATAATATTATATTAAACATGTATTATAATATTATATGAAATATTAAAATTTTCTCTTAGCAATAAATAGAAATTCATTACATATATAATTTAAATGGAATTATCAACGAAGAATTATAATGCAAAATAAACATGAAAGACTCATAAGAAACCAACAATGACACATAAAATGAATAATTCATCATACATCTTTAACCTGCACTAATTTATTTCGTCAAGTGGGAGTCTTGATAGCCAATTAATAAATTTTACAGATGAGTCGAACTGTTAAGTTTGCGAAAATAACACCGGTTTAATTAATTTCGTAGACGAAGGAATTCAAATAGGCGAATATCACTCGGCATTTTATGCCCACGTAAGTACAATATTGGGTCAATTTTCATAACCTCTGCTAATAGAAAACAATCCGTTCCGATGAAAATCATCTGCGGATTTTCCCCACGAGCATGTTTTCCGAAAGCATTTCCGCACAGGGAATCTGATTCGCGTATTTCGCGTTATGGTGTTTATGGTACGCACAAATATTCGGTCGTTTTGTTGAACACGCACTTATTTTTGATCGTATAAGGTTATTTTATTAATACACGAAGGGATCGTGTAAACTTCTAAGGATTAGAAATCATGATATGACATTAGAGGAGTGTTCTAAAATAGAACACTTGTAGAATATATTATAGTACCCGTATAATAGCCTCGAGTTCTAAACGTGCTTAAAATTATCGTTATTATTATAAATGTTTATCTTATCTATATATAGGTATATAAAATGTTAATTTATGAATATACTTTTAATATTATATATTTATATAAATATCAATTGTAATTATTTTTTATTGTTTTTATTGATCTTGGTTTTATATAAATATATATTATTATACATGATTTTATCCCTCAGATACATAATTCGATGAGGATCACAAACAAGCGACAAACACGACTCACTGATATCCTACTGGACGTAGACACTTAATTCAATCTAAAACTATAATGCGAGCAGAATAAGGGTTGTTAAGGGTGCGGTTTACATAAGAACGCGTGCACACAAATTCCGAACATCCTTGTATATTCATAAACACGCGTACCGTCTTCCCTCAGAAGGGATGAAATATCATTTTCAGGATAACCGGGAAACAGACAGAAAATTACTCGCACCATGCTAGATGACCGTAATATGTAAAGCGAGATTCGTTCGCGAAATATCCCGCGGCACGATAAATCGTGTCGACAATTTGATTTACAATCGCGATTTTTTTTCAGCTGAAAACACCGGGTTTCCCAAATGTTTGCTTTCTCTTTTGGGACTGATCTGCTTTTTTCGGCGTTGTTTTCGGTCAGGAGTTTAAAATCTCGGCTCGAAGGTGGGGCGGTGTCAAACGAGCTGGAAAAATGAGCGTTTCGGTGAAATGTTTATGACTTTTTCGTTCGAGAAATATGATGGGTTTCCCGATGCGGATCCGTGACCTTTATTTTATGCTTGATATTGAAAATTTTTGAATTTGAATGGTGATTTGGGAAATTAATTTTAATTCGAAAAATTTTGTAGACTACGCAAAATATTCTATGCTAAAGCATGAAAATATTTTGTGCGACAGTCGTTTGATTGCTGTGTTCGTATTGTATTTTTTTGTGAAAGTCTTATGGGAAATTATGGTAATAAATATGGAAAATTGTTTCATATTATATTCTGAATGGACAATTGAAATTTTTATTATTCTCATAAAAATATATACTTTTTTAATTGACTTCTTCATAAAAACATATTCTAATAATATTTTGAATACAAACTATATTTTATTCCGTAAAAAATTATCATTTATGAAACCAGAAGTTTCCATTATACAGAGGTTCACATAAGATTTTATATTGCAACTGAACACAGTTAATAAACCACCAAAACTAAATACTTCCCTTCTATACCTTATTGTTCCATCCTCATCCGCCGCTCAAGCCACCAGTATATTTGAAATGGTAAAGTATTACCACAGCTACCGCTAATCTTCACTGCACACGGTTTTTGCGAACTTTTGCCATTCCCCTCACTATTATATCCTCAATAACACACTAGATGTATAAAAGACAGTACATATAAGCTGTGAAATAGTGTAGAAGTTCCCAACCACCGGTGTTTCTATTGATTGCCAGTTATGTCGTGAAATATTTGACCGTATATCTTCTCTCTTATTATTTCCCGTGATCGAAAGTAGGCAATTAACTTGTAAAAGGAACTGTCGTGCTAGGGTGGACTTTCTTTATGTCCCATAGAAAAATAAGAGGTAATTTTGTATTGAAGATAATGTTTATGGTTATTGCGAACTATCAATTATTTCTTTAAATAGTTATTTTATTTTTATATGTAATCGTGAAATTTTTAGTTAATTAAATTATTGGGTAGAATTTTTAATTGTTAAATTTTTATCAGAGAAAAAAATTATAGACATGCAACTATGAAAAGCCATTTCGTTTTATGATTCATTACCCAGATAAACTTAAAACATGAAAATATATAATTTTGGTTGTTTATATATATTAAATTTAATTAGTATTTTTTATTAATATTAAATATACTAAAATCTAACACGATTGAATATATTCAAACATCAAAAAGTAAATATGGATATACCGTCAACATTTTAATTTAAAAAAATAACAGATCATTAAATTTAAAAGACATGCTTTATGTATTACCATAGACGAACATGATTGTGAATCATTGATCATTAATACTAAAAATCCGAAGATTTCCGATGGTTAAAAAAGCTACAATAGACTACATAAAGCGAAAAAGATAACACGTCCCACCACACATTCACAAACACACATTCCACCACTAAAAAACATGAAACATAAAATTCGAAACACATCGACTTCAACACCAAACAATTTCCCCCAAACCCATCTACTATAATTCCCCACTAAATCACGACCCGTTCCCCATCCACCCTTACAAAAAAATGTTGACCACCCCCTCAAGTGACGTATACCCGTAATATAAAGCTCCAGCGTCAGTTTATCGCGGTTTCAGCAGAGTCAACTCCAAAAAGTTGGTCTTGCTCTCACTCTTCCGAATCCCCAGTGAGCAGTCGCGGAATGGATATGAATATACGGTCGTTAGTTTGGATGCTTCGTCAACTCTACGTGTTTACCGGGTTTCGGTGAAACTTGGAATCGCGTAATTTGTACGCAATATGTACTCGTATATTATTAGATGCTTCTTCGGGATTATTTTCTATGGATGTGGGTCTTGAAGTGTGATGGGAGCCGTGTTTGAGTTGGGTTTATCTCGTTCGGATTTTTGCTGTTTGGTTTAAGGACGCTGGGATTGTTTGGTTGAATGTGGCGGCAATCTTGAGGTGAAATAAATGTGGATTTGATTTCATTGGTTACTTTTGACTGTTTTATTATTTTTAGTGAAATTATATGAATGATTATTTAAAATTTTAAAAATAATTGGAATTAAATTCGAAAAGCGCTTAAGCTTTGAAATAACTTCGCGTTCGGATACTTTATTTTTCGTTACAAAGCTATTTTATTTAGCGTGCTCCGAAGAAAAACCAAAGTTATTGCGCGAGTTAAGTCCTGTGAATTCACGTTCACATGACTTACACATTATAACTTTTATTAATTAAGATTCGATGTTTGTCTAAACTTTATATAGTTATTAATATTTACTTTTACTGCAAAATTCACATGGGGTGGCACTCGAACTCAATTTGTAATATCTTAAAGGAAACTTATTTTTATATTAATACCGTTTTATGGCC
>VTON01000221.1:0-64879 GCA_009617725.1 Hydropsyche tenuis | reverse complement strand
CAAATCCAGTAAACTTCATAAAAAAAAGTTTGAGGATCGCAGGCTTTTTTAAAACGAAAAAAAATTATTTATCGAAAAAAAACGTAATTTGAAAATATTTATTATTTTAATATTATTTATTTAATCGAAATCTAAAAAAGAAATCGATATTTGACTTCGTATTGCGAAAATATTGAAATAAAAAAAAAATCATTAAAAATTTATAAAAAAGTTTGAGAACCGCACGCTCAAATATAGAAATGAAAAAAAATCATTATAACTTTATAAAAAGTTTGAGGATTGCACGATTTTTTATATTATACCTCAACGCTAGTGGGTAAGCCCTTCGGGCGTACCAGCTCGCCCTGGCTACACTCAAATCCAGTAAACTTCATAAAAAAAAAGTTTGAGGATCGCAGGCTTTTTTTTAAAACGAAAAAAAATTATTTATCGAAAAAAAAAAACGTAATTTGAAAATATTTATTATTTATTTAATCGAAATCTAAAAAAAATCGATATTTGACTTCGTATTGCGAAAATATTGAAATAAAAAAAAAAATCATTAAAACTTTATAAAAAAAAGTTTGAGAACCGCACGCTTAAATATAGTAATATTGAAAAAAAAAAATCATTAAAACTTTATAAAAAAAAGTTTGAAAAAAATTGAAAAAAAATAAATAAAAAAAAAAATCAACTACACAGTTTGACATTCGTATGATTCGGTAAATCGATAAATCGACGCGATAAATTAATGTGAAAAAAACTATTGGTTAGGATTCTATGACTTATTTATATGTCGATAGATACATTTTCGCTCACCATATTTTTCCATACTAATTTATATTTGAACAAAATTAAATGGCGTCGGGCCTTATTTGGCAGATTTGGCCGAAAGACCGTTTTGGCGTACAAAACGAATTTTCGCGTATTTCATTTCATTGGATCTCAAATATTTCGATGAATATCGCATTCCCGTCGAAATACGAAATAGATCGTCGCTTAGGGATCCATAGCAAGATATTCCGCCATTGAAATAACCCCCAATAGTGAAAAAATATCGGAAAAAAAAAAATCAAAGGGCGCCTACTAATTTCCGAAAAAAATTTCAATTAATTCATTTTTGCGTAATTTAATTCGGCCTTTTCGAGATTCTAAAGTACGCCAGTCACTAAAGGATTATTTTTTTTAAGGTATTTGAGAAGGTTTCGACGTTCTAGGTGGTTTCGTCACAGTTTGTATAAAGGACAAACTTTAATTAAAAAAAAAGCGTCTCAGACGGACAGACGGACAGACGGACAGAGGGACTTTCAGTTTTATAATAGTATAGATAGATAGATAGATAGATAGATTATTAATTATTAATATTTAATTAATAAATTTTTTTTTCATTTGAATTTAAGTAATTTTTATTTTGATTATTATATTAGGGTACCGGAAAAAAATCCATTTTTTTAAACATAATAAAAAATTTGTATTAGGGTACCGGAAAAAAAAAAATTCCATTTTTTTTTTTAAACATAATAAAAATTTATTCATATATATTTACGGGCATATAGTAATTATAAAATATAATCGCCATCATTATTTAGGACTGTCTGCCATCTATTAGGCAGCTTTTTTCGATCCCTTTTTTTCTAAAATATGGCTTTGATGCAAAATATGAATTTAAATGGTTTTCTAAATTTTTTCACCCTGTTGACTTTTTTTTTAGTGAATGCTCCAAGAACATAAACAAATAAAAAATCTGATGGCGCAAAGGAAGATGATTTTGAACTTCGAAATTTAATTCGGCAATTTTCCCACATTAAAAAAAAAAATGTAAAGCATCTAGCATAGTACCTCCAGGGTGATGTGGAAATCTATGCTTTATTAGATAAATTAATATTAAATTAAAATAAATATTGTAATATCTACAAAATATTCTATAATATTTTATATAATAAATTAAATAAACATTTCACATTTTCAACTATATTCAACGGGTAAATATACTGTCATTATATTGTATTTTCAAATTTTTTCCTCAAATCACGCGTGCGATGTTATAACATCGGGCCTACCGCTCGTATATATATAATAATAATATCGCTATTCTGTCTGTGTGTGTGTGTGTATATGTGTGTATGTATATATGTGTGTGTGTGTGCGTGCGCGCGTTTGAGTGTGTGTGTGTGTGTGTGTGTGTGTGTGTGTGTGTGCTAGTGTCACGCTAGAAATTACTTTTTGGAAATATTTTTTCGAGATTTGAATAAATATTTCCACTGTAGCCATCATAAATATTACCACTGATGCCAACTTAAATATTTCCACTGTTGCCAACATAAAAATTTACAGTTTTGTCAACTTAAAAATTTACAGTGTTGCCAATCTAAATATTTCCACTGTTACCAACCTAAATAGTGACGAATAGTTTTAATGAGCGTTGTCGTTTTTTTTAGGAAAGAATTTTTTGGGGATCGAACACGTTCGAATAGTGACGAATAATTTTTCTTTTGAAAGTTATATAAAAAAATAATTTTTGGCTAGCTCTTCCTTGGAAAATATTTTTTTTCAGCTCCCCTTTGGAAAAAAGGGGCGCCAAATTTTACATTTTCTAAGGGCGCCAAAAACATTGCTACGGCTCTGAAGGACTACTTTGGAATTTCACATTGTCACGCTAGAAATTATGCACTGAATTAGATCCTTTGCCAATGTGCATTAAGGACTACTTTGAAATTTAACATTTTCGACTATATTCAACGGGTAAATATATTGACGTGTAGATCCTTTGTCATTGTGCATAAAGACTGTTTTAGCCAGTGCCGTAGCAAGCCATTGGCAATTGGGCAAGCGCCAAGGGCGTGTAACTTTTGGGGCGCCAAAGTCGCCCTCCGTTTTCTTTAAGTGATTACTTTTAAACAATTTAGATGTTTTCCAAGGGAAAAAATTTTGGGGTCTGGATAATTTTAAGAAGTGTCGAATATCGAAAAAAATATTTCCAAAAGTAAGCGTGAAATAATATCGCGTGAAGCTAACTTTACGCGAAATTATTCATCAAACAACGATAGGTTGGGTTAGGCTTGGTGAGAAATTCGCGAAAATATTTCCGAAAGTTGGGTTAACTTCACGCGAAATTACTCATCACACAACGATAGGTTGGGTTAGAGTTGGAGAGAAATTCGCGAAAATATTTCCGAAAGTTGGGTTAACTTCACGTAAAATTATTCATCAAACGACGATTGGTTGGGTTAGGTTTGGTGAAAAATCTGCGAAAATATTTCGGAAAGTTGGGCTACATTAATGCGTTGAGTTATTTTAAGAAAAAAAATTTTTGGGGTTCAAACACGTTCGAATAGTGACGAATAATTTTTCATTTGAAAATAATGAAATTAAAAAATTATTTTTCACCAGCTTCCCTATGGAAAAAAAATTTTTCCAGCTCCCCCTTAGAAAAAAAGGGCGCCAAATTTTATATTTGCCAAGGGCGCCAAGAACATTGCTACGGCTCTGGTTTTGGCTCTTGAAATTGTAAAAAGAAATTATGCGCTGCGCATGCGCACAGATCAGGTCGAGTTATACTTACAATTAGAGAATCCTGTTTTTGGACACGAACAATTATAACATATGTCGCGCACTATCGAGAAGCAAACATCGCGATCAAATAAAAGTTAGTATGTATAAATAAAAAATAAATGTTCAAAGTAATTTATTAAATAATGTGAAACAATTTACCGCAAACATAGTGTACGACAATTTGTTTCGTAGCGATAGTGATTCATAATTATTTTTAAATATTCGATTCAATTAAATTCATATCTAATCGTTTCAATTCTATTGTAGTTTATAGTCCTCCTACGGAACCTTCCACATTAAAAAATATATAAAGCATCTTGCATAGCACCTCCTGGGTGATGTGGAAATCTATGCTTTATTAGATAAATTAATATTAAATTAAAATAAATATTGTAATATCTACAAAATATTCTATAATAAATTAAATAAACATTTCACATTTTCAACTACATATATTCAACGGGTAAATATACTGTCATTATATTATATTTTCAAAATTTTTCCTCAAATTACGCGTGCGATGTTATAACATCGGGCCTACCTCTTGTATAATATATTATTGATCAATATTCTCAAATGATATGAAAATATTTGATTATTTCTTAAACACTAATATGTCACATTAAAAATATGGACACTTGTTATCATGCTTCATAATTTTTTTGATTTAGGCTAGGCGCAAACTACACATTTTTTGTCTGCCGATTATTTTAATCAGTATGGAGGTGTATGCAAGTGCACAAATTATAACGATTCGGTAACGGCCAATAAATAAGTTTAACATCCTACATGATTGCCTTCAAACTAATCTATCGGTAAACTATCGGCTGACTACTAAATCAGTATGGCGTTCTACCACACGCGCACACCAGCCGATTGTTTTAGTCGGTCGACTCGACAATTTTATATTGACTGCTTACATTGCTTATATAATAAAATAACAGATGAGAACTCTATCGTTCGAAAGCAGACTGTTGGCTGGTTTGCGCATTCGCCAACAACCCGACTGCTTACAATTAGTTGGCCTAGTGCGCGCGCTAGCAGCCCAACCTGACCAAATTATTGGCCGACAAAAAGTCTGTAGTTTGCACCTAGCCTTATACTCGTTAATTTTTATATCTGCCAACTGTTTAAATTGAATATTTACATACTCGTACACTATGAAAGAATAATAAATATATTTGACGTTGTGTAGTAAAAAAAAAGAGTTGGTGTATTTATTAATCTAAACAAGTGGATGTTCTTTCACTTAATAAAACAAATATTATATATTGTCAAGTATTGAAAAATATTTAATTTGAAATATTTTATCGAATCAATCAATCATTAACAATAAGTTAAACAATTGCTGCAGTCAATAGATGTTATTAAAAGAAAAAAAAAGAATGGGATGGTTTTTAGTATTCAAACTCTGAAAGTTATATTTCCATTTACATTTCACAGTGACGTGGAAAAATTATCAATTTTCCTTATATATTTGGAAAGATTTCGTCAAAAAAAAAAAAAAAACGATATATTAATTATTTTAAATTAACATAAAATTGAATCAAACAAATTAATTTCAATGTAAGACTAATATTTATTGATTATATTCAACTAATAATAATAATAATAATAATAATAATAATAATAATAATAATAATATATATATAATAATAATATATATATATATATATATATATATATATATATATATATATATATATATTTTATATGTATATATTTTGCCTTCAGGGTGTTGTTGCATCGGTAGCGCATTCATCAAACAAATATATTTCCTCAATAACTGTTTGCACATTAAGATTCACAGTTACATTGAATCCTGTGCAAAGTACTTCAAAACGGCGTCGCCTCTTATCGCAGCAGCACACAGATGTATTTCTATTCAACAATATATAAGAAGCCTGCAAAAAAGTGCATAAATAAAATTGATCGATCCTAAGCAACAAAATTTTATCTATAATTCATTTTCCAAACCTCCAACAATGGACTCAACGTGGCACTATTGAACACCGCACTGAATTCCGGAGTAAGAGCGATCGCAAATGCCACTGACAATGCCCTGTCTGAGTAAAGTGGAGATTCATTCAAATCGAGAATTCCCGTATATATGCAACATGGAAGAAAACTTCCAAACAAGTCCAAGACTTCTTGAAGTCGAATAGTGGTGCCTCGTCCTGCGCACCGCGAAGGTGAAGCCTTTTCAACATTTATAGATGATTCTTTAACCAGTTTCGAACTTTATTATTGAATAAATTAAAAAAACATATTTACCGGTGATTCAGGAACATTTTCACAGCTCAATTCCGCTAAAGCAGCGTTTCGAATGGTAAGACACAGGCCTGTAACAGATGCTCCAATAGCTCGAAGTGCCGATGCTGTCGAGTTACCATTTCGACTTAGTGCCCATTCCACTGATGCATTTACTGTCTAAAATGAATATTATTGGAAAAATGGCATAGTAAATCATTTGATAGTTATGAAATAATTGTGTTACCCTAGCTGCAATGCAAAGACCAGGAGTATCTTGAATTGTAGCTAAAACTGGAAGAGATCGAAGTGCGAATCTGAACAAGCGATCGAGTACTAGTGGTGAATCTGTATCGACGTGTTGCAAAACTTTGTTAATAAAAGCTACAGCTCTTCCTTCTTCTGGTCGATATATGCTGTTAAATACGTCTCTTATATATTGCCTGAAATAATTTATAGATTATTTAGTAGGAAAATAGTTGCAAATTTGAGATAATTATTAGCTTGTATTCAATGAAACCTTTGGATGATTCTGAAAGGTACTGCATTGTTTACATCCACAATGAATGTTGTGTTGGGACAGGAATAATTTTTTCTACGACACAGTCTTCCGTCCGTGTTCTTAAATCATTTTAAATTATTATAACAAATCGATTGATAAATTGATAAAAAAAAAATAATATATATATATTATATGATATATATACGAGTAATAGAAAGTACCTGCAGGACAAATATAAGTATAGCAAGAAATGCTAGGGTTATACAAGCTTTAGGAGAATTCATGGTAGTAACAAGATTATATTATAACACAAACGTAACTGATACAATTTGAAGAAATCCAAATAGCTTTTATAATAAACAAAAGAGATAAAAAATATAGTTTATATGTGTTTTATAGTCAATAAATTTGAAAAACACGAAGTCGTGAATGTAATAATTTTTTTTTAAATTAAGACGTGATTTCTTTCTAACGTATTTTATTTGGTTAAAATTAAAATCTCTATCAGATATGTAATTTTCAAAACTGATTTGTTTGAAGAATAAATTAAAAAATAGATAATAATTAATATATAATATAATATTATATTAGGGATATTTCTAAGAAAAGAAAATGTGATTTTTCAACATCAAAAATGTTGATCATTCCGATTTAGTTTCAATATTTTGTAATGTTGTCGGTTTTTTTTTAATATTTTATTATTGATGTTGATTTGCTTTGAATACTAATTCTTTTTTTTTACTCAAATATTGAATGTAAAAGGATTTTTTATTACAATATTTTTATTATATTTAATGTTAAATTTGATTTTAAATTATATATTTAAATAATTGAACGAGTTTTTTTATATAAAATATTATACAACAAAGTATCATGTCAGATTTATTAAAAAAAAAAATAGAAAACAAATAACAAAGAATTCATAGTGCACCGGTTTATTAATTTTAATTTTTTTTCAAGTGAACGTAAAATTACAGAAACATTGAACTTAAATGTGATAAATCACATATAATACATTTGTAATTTTATTAAAATAAAAAAAGAAAAACAAAAATTCTTTCATTATATTTGAATATAAAAGAAAGTGGTCAAAATTTTGTGGACTGTTTTATTTAAATTACCTTTTTTTGTTTATTTTTAAATATATAGAAATTCAGAGAAGAGTACAACCTTGTCTAGCGATTATTATTATTAAAAAAATGTATCACATTTCAATAATTTTTTTTTTCAAATTTCATCATAATTATCATAAGTCGCGCGCATACCCCCGGACGGACCGTGTCAACGTTTTTTGTTATCATTTAAACATTTTTACAAATCGTGCTGTCAATAAAAACCACCATTTATACTTTTTATTGTTTTTTTATTATTTTAGCGGAAAGTTGTGTATTCCATGAGATATGAATGCTCGTTTGTACTATTACAAACAAAACTGACTATCACTGTTCATATTTACAATGAGTAGATGGAAAATTTATGTCTGCGAATCAAATGTGTAGTATCCTAAAGGGAGATGTGATTATATAAATGTTTTCATTTCTTTTATTTAAACGCAAGATGAATAAAGACTGTTCTTGACATCATCAGCTGCGTTGTAGATGGCTTGTTTGAGTACTCCAGCAGCAGTTCTCAAATCCTTCTTTCTGGTACAGCATCCGCTAGATTTTGGTGCGGTTGCGAGACTCAACAACTGAAAAGAAAGTAGATTAATTCACATCGAACATCATCATCACCGTCGTTTGTAACTCGACTTTTTGTAATTCTGAGCCACTCTCATTTCATTCATTTGAGAACCATATTTTAAAATGATACTCACAGACGAAAGTTCGCCTCTGATGCGTTTGATGATTCCGATGGCTGGACTGGTGGCTGCGCTGGTGGCTGCAGCTCCAACATTGTTGGATCTGGCATTGAGGGCGAGGTAAAGGTCGCGGGCAGCACAACTTGGTCCATTAGAGCTGAATCCCTTGACCAAGCCCCAGCTGTTTTCGAAGTCATAGATACGACCGTAATCACCGCAGCAGTTGTCCAACACGGGCTACAAAAATAAACCGATAAGCGACACACCATTGGAATCGATACGATTCGACAGTTTTGGACTTACCCATGGGGAAGGCAAGACACAGCATTGTCCGAGGATACGGATGTTTTCAGCGGCTTGAGCGAGGACTTGAGCATATCCATCGATGGCGCTGGAGAGAGCAGCACGTCCCAAATTGTGGTTACCCAAGTCAACGTTGGCGTTGATAAGCTTATATAATAAAGAGAATTTAAAAAATTGGGTCGATTTAAAATATTATTAAATAGAAAATGTACTCACGTTAGCGTATGCACATGCTGATGAAGGACGAACCCATGAGAGTTCGCTGACAGCGGTGAAGGTAGCGCCAAGGGCGTAGAGTTGTGAGTTGCTGTTTTCGTTTTCACCAGCCACAATGCTATCTCTCAACACAAGTGAGAATGGTTCGATTTCACCATCTTCGATAAGGCCCCAAGTGGCTTGGACCAAACCTCTGTAAAAATAAAGCTTATTAATCGGATAAAATCGCTTTGAAATCCAGAGGAAAGTTGTATTGAATACTTACGCGGTGTTACAGTGAGCCGAAGCCGCCTGAAAAAATATCAAATTAATAAAATCCTCGTATTTATTTTAATTTTAATAGACTAACAATAAGTAAATTCGCAATATGTTTGTGAGTTTTGCACATGTTTACACAGTTTGTTCTTAAGTTTGTTTGTTCAAGTGTTGCACAAATCATTTTGTGAGAAGATAAAGGCACATTAATTTGTACTGTTTGTATCACTTTTCACTGTCAATTTGTATACACAAATGTAGTTTCGTGTCGATTTCTGCCACATGACTATTTGTTCAGTCTTTTATTCGTAGTTGGTATTTATCTTGTTTGCAACGTCCGCCATTTTGTAAACGATCTATACAAAATGGTGGATCTTTCATGCACGTTTGAAATGTTTTTTAGAAAACATGAATATACCATTTGAATTGCTAACTTTTATAAACGGATATAGGATGCCCATATAATTAAATTTTTTATGCGATTACATTGTCATGATTTTTAAAATAAGTTTATGTTATATTTTCGAATTTTTTTATAAAAACAAAAAACAGACTGATATACGAATGAATACAATTTTTTGGTGATTAAATTTTTTATATTAAAGATTTTTAATAGAATATAATTTTTGGTATTATGATAAATTCTAGTTTGTTTCGAAATTTTATATTATTTGGAAATAAAAAGTATTTATACATATATCGGTTGATATCGGTATCGGAGAAAATATTAATCGGTAGTTTGCAATGCAAAATTTAAATGTACGTACACCTATTATATAAATCATTATCACTATTACAAACAGTTTATTTATTCCCACTATTAGATAAAAGATTATAGGTATATTATAATTTAAAATAAGAAATTATCGAATCTGTTTATTATTTCGTGAACTTAGCAAAATAGTTTCATCAATTTTTATAAATTAAATACAATAATATAATAATTATAAATGACGAACGATGTTAATCACAATAATCGAAGCATTTATATTATATTATCAACGTTATAATCGTTTAAAACTTAATAAAAAACTATATAAATATAAATAAAAAACCCAAATTCATATATAAAATTTAAAAAAAAATCGGAAAATTTATCTAAAAACTCGGAAAAACAACGAAAAACCGACACAACATCGAAGAGCGCCCGTCCGAAGCACAATCCGAAGCTTTCCGGAGCTTAGCGGCTTCCTATAACTTACAGACCCTATCCGAACTACAACATTGAACAACTACAGAGTAGTATTGTGTTACAATCAGACCTGGATGAAGAGAAGAGCAGAGAGGAAGACGAGGATCGCCATGGTTCTCTAGCGGTAGTAGCGGCCTATGGCGCGCGCCTCCGGTGTACGCTCTTATATCACCTGCCCACTCGTCAAACAAACCACGCGGTCGTATCGTATCTTTGCTCTACCAATTTTTTTTTTATTTTGGATTTATACGGTTGTGTGTTTGTGTACGGTGCGTTCGTTTGCGTGATTTGTGTTTGTGTCGAAGGTATTTGCGTTCGCGGATTGTGCGTTTTTGTGTGCCGTGATCGTCTAACACGTGGATCGTTGAGCTTTTGAATAATTATGGTATTGTGTTAAATGTAGTGTTTTGATTTTGGAAATGTTGATATTTTTTCGTATGTATTGGTATGATCATTGACTTTCGAATGTTTTAATGTAATATTTTTTCTACTAAGAAATTTTTTGTAAAAAAATTGAATTCATTTTGATCATCGAAGTTAATTAACCAAAAATGTGATCAGTAGATGGTTGTGATTGCGTATCCATAGCTTAAAACCATTTGGGAATTTCAGTATTCAAATCGCTCGAATATGACTCCTATTACCGATCTATGAATAATTTTTAGTACATGAGTTTTTTTAATATCTTATCAATGAGTTAAGCACGCACGATATAGAAATTTTTTTGAATTTCCAATTACATAGAAAAGTTTTGACATGTTATAGATATCATAGAGGTCAGGAAGCCCGCGGACTGATTTTATCTGGCCCGCAACGATATTTACTTAATAATAACAAAATATTAAACCGAAATAAAAATTTAAAATCATAATAAAATGAAATAGAAAATAAATCATTTTCCTGAACTGAAAAAGGCTTCTTGGGAAAACGATTTTTGTTTTTCAATATATATTTTGATTTATTTGAATGAGTTAAATTTTAAATTACAAAGAAAAGAAACAATGGTATTTGAATTATTCAATTTTATTAGAGTATTTATGGCCAAGTTTTTTTTTTTTAAAAATCTTAAAGAAAAAAGTCGATCATTTTCATATTATGCAAAAATGTTACGAAAATTTCAGTACGATAGATTTCCAAAATTAAAGTTTACTTATTTTAGAACTATAAAGCAAATTTCAAAGAAATTGAAAATGGTTTATTATTTTTTACTAGATATGTATGACTTTGACCCGCGAAATTTTCAATCCGGCCCACCATCTGAAACAATGGCCCATCCCTGATATAAACTGATATCTGACATAAAATTTCACAGATTTATCTACATTTTTTTAACTTGATCTATAAAACAAAAAAATATTCATTTCCCTCAATATATTGCATCGATATAAGTTAGGACTATTTCACATTTCGTCACAACTAGACTAATCCAAATACCATTTTTTGCATACGCACAACCACAAACACACAATCCTTCATACACACATACACACACACACACACACACACACACACACACACACACACACACACACACACACACCACCTTCAACCACACAACCTTCCACAACCATACATACACACACACACCCCTTCAACGAGAGCGTACACGGGCAAACAAACGCGTCGATAACACCTGAAAAGGCGAGTCTATGTTTGCGCCAAGACACTTAAGCATATTGATGTTCGGCCAACATTCCAATGTTGAGCCAACACCGGCGGCGACCTGTTGACAACGGGCAGCCGTTGCTGAAATTGCGCCTGAAACGAAGCGGGGGGATGGTTCAGGTGTCACTCAGGTGAGTTATTGCCAACTGGTTGTTTTTCGCTATGGCAAACACTGTTCAAAAGTGTCGTAGATTAAGGTATATAAGGAGGAGGATGGTGTCGAGAGCTGCATCGGTTGGTTGATGCGTTTTTCTTTCGAGGGAAACGTATTTTCCTTATTGAAAATTGGATAATTGATTTTATCGTAAAATGGCCGGCTGATGCTTTGACGTTTTCGATATATGTATATGTATATTTTTATTTTTGATCGTTTTTTTTATTTATTTTTTGTTCATTATAGAATTCGGGATCAATTTTGTTATTGGTAAAAAAATCTTTTTAAAATTATTAAAATATTTCTGCTATTATTTTCATTATTTTATTCGCTATAAAAGTACATAAAATACAATAAATTAAAAACGCATATCATGAACATTATCCAGCTATTGTTTACCTTCGGATAAAATATGTATCGTTTACAAAATAAATATTGGATGCATTTTAAATTTTGTTGAGATAATTTATGAAAATCAAATAATCAAGCGGTTTACGAAATAAAATTCAAAAAAACTCATCGTTGTTTACGTGAGGGTTAAATAAATATTTGCGTATATATGAAAAACCGATCGGGCCCCATTGGAAGATCACTATAAATGTTGTAGAGCTACGGTTTCGGTTCCATTTGGTGAAAAACTAAAGACTCTAACTTACGTTGATTAAGAAAGAAAATGGACGACGCATTCGTCTCGCAGGTGAAATTATTGAATATTTATAATGTGGTCGTATTTACGGTAATTGACAAGTAGAGAGTAAATGTTTCACAGGAAAATCAAATATGTTCTTTGAATTATTTTACATACGTAAACGCATCAAAATAGGTTTATGCATTATTTATTAATTTATGATGATTTAAATATCTTGCATATTGCGTACGCTCTAATTGATTTTGAAACGATTTTAATTTGACGATTGATTTCCTCGAATTTTTGTGTTGTATCGGAGGAGCTTTTTTAAATTATTTTATTAAACTTTATATATTAATTCAACAAACGCATTTTTTTTTTGAAATAAATTTTGAGAACCTTGATTTTCTTGTCTTTATACAATTTCGGGAATTTAACATATAATAATAATAAGCGATAAATAGATCATTTACAAATTTATTTAATTTTTTGTTGATATGAATTTTGATACAAATCTGTTCCTAGTTTAACAGACATATAACAATAGTATCAAATAACAACTAATCAATATTTCAAGCCCATACAAATGAACACAATACGCATAAATCCATGTATACGAGAACAAAATTTTGTGAACGCATAATCACGTTTGATTGAAAATCGCCAACATATGATTCAGTTCTAATCGTGTTATTCCATCCACATCACAATGGAAATATCTAAATACATATTTATATTAATGCACAATAACATAAAATAATACAAACCAACACGGCCTATGAAACGATTTTTGCTTTTAAAATTATTGTATACATATTTTCAATACTAATAAAATGATGAAACCCTTTTTGCATCTAATCGGTTTGATTATTAGTTAGGGTGACCATACGTCCCGTTTTCGCCGGGACAGTCCCGTTTTTGTCGTGTCTTGCGTTCGTCCCGTCGTTTTCGTAAAATTGTTTGATTTGTCCCGTTTTGCCGGTTCACATATTTTGATAGACATGAGATGACTGAATTTCTTTTTATATTCATCAAAACAATATTTTTTTAATGCGTTCTCATTGGATCTTTTTTGCCCAATAATTTAATTGAAGTCTAATTTTCATGTTTTAATTTGTATCATTCCTTGAAACATTACAATAGGGTTGAAATCAAAACTCTTGTTGAGCTCTGCAATGTTCAAATACAGAGTTTCCTAAAAAATTGTTTTACCTCTTACAATAAAAATTTTTTTCGAATAATTTTTTCACTTATTTTAAGTCTACGTTATTGTTGCTGTTTAAAATATGTAGTATAATCGCAGTTTTCGGTTACTTCACAAAGCTCAAAACCATCCTGAAAAATGTGGTAATTGCAGTAAAAACACACTTTTCTAAAAATTATAAAAAAACTTTTCAATATTTTTAGTTTTCATTATTTTATCAATAAACTTAAGGTAATTAATATCATGATATAAAAAAATCCCCAGATTATACAGTTTTCAGAAGTTTTAACTGCTTCATATACGCTTTATTTTCTACGTCTTTTGATAGTTTGCCATCGCATACCCGTGTTCTTTTATTGGGTTAAAAAAAAAAAATTGATGTTATCAGAAAAATAATATCTATATTAATTTAAAAAAAAATTGATTTTAATTTTTTCCAACTCATTTTGTCTATCTGGACCTTATATACCAAAAGTGGTGTTTCGTTGATGTTGTTCCTTGAAATCGGCTTTTTTAAGGCTTTATATGTATCATTTGAACATTAATTGCTATTTTAATTTACTTATCATACTTTTTTTTATTTATTTAATAAAAAAAAAATTATTTATTCTGAGTATTTTCGGGGTAATTATCCGTCTCGTCGCATCATAGTACTTTTTGCTGGTCTAAATCACTAACGAGGTTCTCCATTACTAGATTTTTTCGATTTTTTAAAGAATCGCCCAAAAATTCAACGGAAATAACTAATATTTTCAAAAACGTCATTTGAAGATAGCCTACATTTTTTTAAAACTGAAAAACGCGTTATTTTTTTCACTATTAATATCGTGTAATTAATAAAATCACTGTTTTTCGCCGAAAACTTTTCCAAAAATAAAAATTATAGATAAAGACATGATCCAAAAAGTGCGAAACTCAAATGCTGTTTTTTTTATGAAGACTAAAAGCAAAATAAAAATCCAATGCATTTTTGAAAGCATTATTGTGTCAATAGAAAATGACATGAAAGAACGATTCATTAAACGAGAATTCGATTAACTGAAATGAAAAACATAGCATGAAAATAAAAGATGGTCTTTTTCCATATTTTTATTCTTATTAAAAAAAATATAAAAATATGTTTTGTCACTTTTGATCTTGTTTATTTGTCTAAATATGTAAATTTAAAATTATATTATCCATTATTTAAAAGTTGTTTTGAGTGATAAATTCTTTAATAAATGTATGATATTGGAAAAAATATGGGTGTGAAAATATATTTTATCGGCAGTGTATTTCCATAACTATATTAATCGAGGGAAAATTTTTGAACGTGCAACAATTTTTTTTATATAGGAGGGGGGCATTTTTTTCGGAGCGTCCCGTTTTGGGTTCTGGGAAATATGGTCACCCTATTATTAGTTGTCATGCGGGAAATCTTTTGTTTTAACAGTTTGGTTATACTTGCAATTTTCATAAAAAAATATTTACTTAGTGAAAACTCATTTAATTTTTTCGTAGCATTTTATTAATCGGTTTTTTTTATCACTTTAGTTCCATATATTGGCCTTTGATGCAAAATAAATGCAATATTATTTTATCAGAACAATTTGAAAGGGTATCTAGTAGAAAAAAAAAATGTCTTTCACTATTATTCTTATATGAAATTTAAATAAAAGTCATTGCTTTCGATTCCAAAATGATTTTTTTTTATTATGTAAGTTGGCTATTAAAAACTGAACACTGAAACTATTATAAGTTTTTTTTTATGTTACGTCTATAAAATATAATTATTTAGTTAAATCTATCTGTTATCTAACTTTGTTATTCACCAAAATTTATTCTATATAAGGGTAAAATTCCATATTGAATTTTAGCATATATCATGAGCCATAAGCAACGCTGTATTCTTATATTCTCGCTCACTTCTCTGACTTATGAGATACTCTCATGCTCGCCATGGAGTTTCACCCTTAGATCCGATTTCGCAATATTGAACCGATCGATCGTCATAATTCCCTTAATATCGTGTAAAATGGGGTACTAGTGGTATATATACGTGGCAGGCGTGCGAAATCGCAATGTGGCAATGAAGTTCGACATTTGGATGTGTCTGCAAATAGGCAGTTTGTTAACTTTTGTTTACTCAGCCTTTGTTGGAAATGGCATTGTTCCGTCCGTGCGCATGTCTCACCATCAGAGTCAACACAACTGCCGTTTAATTTATGTTTCGACGACTGTTTGCACCGGCAATTAATTGATGGATTCTTCGAACAAATCACACACCTTAACCCCGTAATGAGTCGATTAAAATGTTTGAGTTTTTATAATATTAAAATTAATTAGATTAAATTAGAGTGAGGCCCCGTGTTGAGCGCAAGCGTAGTGTCAGCGTACATATCAGGGGTGAGTAATTATTTCAGATGGCGGATTGATGGATTGAAAAAAAATTGGGCCGTCGCGGGCCAAAGCTATATCAAGTAAAAAAATAATAAAACATTTTCAATCTCTTTGAAATCTGCTTGTAGTTCAATAAGTAAATTATAATTTTGGAAATTTTTCGTACTGAAATTTTGGAAACATTTTTGCATAGTGGAAAATTTATCGACTTTTTTACTCCAAGGTTTTTCAAAAAAAGTAATAATTTGGCTAGAAATGCTCAGATAAAATTAAATACATCAAATATAAATTTGTACTTCTTTTTTTTGCAATTTAAAAATTAAGTCTTTTTCAAATAATTCATAATATTGATTGAAAAACAAAAATCGTTTTGCCAAAAAGTCTTTTAAGGTTCAGGAAAATGATTTATTTTCTGTTTCATTTCCAAAAATATGATGTTATCCTATTTTAATTCTCATATTCCATTAACTTGTTTTTATTTAGATTATTTATTTTTTTTTTCCTTAACTTCATTCGTATGATTTTAAATTTTTATTTCAGATAAAATCAGTCTGCGGGCCTTTGCCCATCTCTGGCTATATATGAAAATTTACGTTAATGTTCAATTTATATATAAATTATATTAATATTTTTCGAGATAGCTGTAACTACAATTTTTTCGATACAAGAAATTTTAATTAATATACTCGTATTTTTGTCAAAAATTTCGATTAATATTCACAGATGGCACTATTTGCGGCTTATAACAGTTTTAAAAGATTCTAGATCAAGTGTTTCACATTTAAAAAAAATTCATTGTTATACCTAATATTATGAAATTTTGCTCACTGAGAAGTGCTTTGTACTTAAGATTACCTCGATGTAATTACCTAAACTGCTATTCAATTTAATTGCTTTAGTGCCCTAGATTTGAAAATAAGTCAAACCATGCACAATGAGATTATCATGCACTATTAGTAATTATTAAAAAAAAAGCTGAAATTTAATTTTTGTTTAAAATAATGTTATCCAAAATATTTTTAATTGTGTATTATATTCGCTTAAATAATATGTTATATAATATATTATTTTTTGTTTGTTTTAGGCTTGAAAATAAAACAGATTCAAAATGACTCGACGACACCGGAGAAAATCCGTCAATTTTCATCACCCACAATATCGTAATTACAACAGAAATCCTGGAGCTTGTATTAAATTATATAACATTTTCAAAACGTTTATTTTATCCATCGCTGGTCTATTTGATCATAGACCTTATGCAGATGTATTTGTCGTTTAGTTAAATATTTAAATTATAGAAATAAATCGAATTGTAAAATGTGATGTTATGTTAAATTATTGTATTTAAGCTTTATGAAGTTTTAGTCATATCTATGTAAGTTGAATAAATTATTCAGATGGCGAAATAAATTATTTTATTTAACATACCGACATCTCGATTTTTTCAAGTACAAAAGGGAAAATGGTCCTGAAAGAAACGTTTTTTTGAATTTATAGATGTCACTAGAAAATTGGGAACTATCCGACTTTCACCGAATATTAAATCAAATGAAAATCCCTAAAAATTTCCCAATCGTTCTTCTCAATCTTTTCGAGTTCGAAATCCGTTCGATCTCTATATACTACATAACTTTTTTTTCTTTCGCATCTTTTTTAGCATATCCATTCGTGTCTTTTGATAGAGGAGACTCGTTCCAAACGTCTCCGTGTCCCTCATTTGAATACCAAAGTGTCAATTTTACTTTTGCGGAGAAAATTCAACGTCTCGACAATTTTCCTTGCGGCGATTCGATAAAATCCAAACATTTGATAGACGAATAATCCAAAAAAAAAAAAAAGAAAAACCATTAGTTTCTTCGAAGAAAACCAAAACCATACAAACAATAATATCAAAATTTTTGTTCAAAAAAAATATATATTATACAAAATCATCGAAAGATACACTTCAGATAAAATATATTTGCTCATCCATATTTTTACAATATCATATTAATTAACTATTAATGGATAATAACGCTTTAAATATATTAAAATAAATAAACAAAATCAGAAGTGACAGAATATTTTTACGAATTTTTCTAATAAGAATAGAACTATAGAAAGAATCCAGCTTTTTTTATATGCAATATTTTTTGTTTCAGTTAATCAAATTCTTTCATTATTTTATTTTTTTCTATTGATGAAATGATGCTTAAGTCAAAAACGTATTGGATATTTATTTTGTTTTTAGTTTTTATAAATAAAAAAAACAGCGTAGGAATATCGACCTTTTTGCATTATGTCTTTATCTACGATTTTTACTTCGTATTAGTTTAAAATTCATAATTAAACTGAAATTTTTATTGTTATATGATAATAAATTGTTTTAAATTATAAAATTTATAAAAAAATTCTGAAATTTTGTTAAAATTAAATATATCTAAAAAATAGATGCCCACACATCGAAAAAATTATGGTTGATTAATGAATTCGTTAATAAATATATAATATTGGAAAAAATATGGGTGAGCAAATATATTTTATTGGTAGTGTATATAATTTAATTTTAAGGATTCAACAAAATAGTATTCAATAAATATTATATTAACTAAAACAATCATGAACGTGTTATGGTTCAATAATAAGCATCTGTATTTGACTTTCCAGTAAATATTCAACGAAATGTTGATTTCCAACATAATCTTGCAAATTTAAAAAATAACAAATATGTATATTCACGTCGACTATTCAAATTATCATAATAATGTAACACCAGTGCCAGTACCAGTTAACAGTCAAAGTGCATTCTCAGAATTGACTCTTCGATCGATATATCGGCGATATTCGAAAAAATGTCCTCGGCCACACCGGCAAGGGATTGCCGTATGAATTTTGCAAATCCACTCTGTTATTCATCACCTTTTTTTGTGTCATTACTGCCATGCCTGCCGAAAACCCGGCTGAATAAAACATGACATTTTTTCGGCGTTCTCCGCATTGAATGAACGTAAGGTCGATCTAGTCGCGCTGAAAAATAAAATGGGGAAAAAAATAAATGTATGAAGTGTTCTTTATATATTATGGATGCATAGAAAATTATTTTCAGACAAATGGAATTCGCGAGCGAAGTTTGTCTTTACGGTTTTCGTGTGTTTTGAATTTGGCGCTCTTTGTTTGCCCGTGAAAGAAATGTGGTGTGAGATTTGTCATTTTTATTGAGGAAGATTGTAACCGATTTGTCATTTGATAATCGTATTGATTCATCAGTGTGTTTTGAATTTTTTAAATTGTGATTTATTGTAGATTGAAAAATTTGTTAATCGATTATTATTTGTGAACAAATTTACACAGACGAAACAATACGAAGATATAGATATTATATTTTACTGAAAATATGTCGTTAATATTACTCATCGGAGACAAATGGTTGACTGACAATTGAAACTAATTTAAATGGACCTGCCAACAATGCAACCCGATTATTTCATTATAAATCTGCATAGAGCATCAGCTAATTAGATAATAAATTATAATATAATATAATACATAAATCGTGCCAGTATATATTCGATTATAATGTTATTTTCTATCTTAACAATTTTATTTTGTATAATAAAAAAAAATATATATATTTGACACCATATATACATATATTGTCGCATTAAACCTTCACGCGAAGGTCTCTTGGAGACTAAATGACCTTCGTGGATATTCTTGAGACAAATTTCGCTTTATATGTAACACACGGGAGAATCTGTCCGATTTATAGAGTGACAATAACGTATCGATTGACGTGTAATTGATTTTGAAAATTTAATCGATGTTATGCCATAATATCATATGTTCTACGTCATTTTCTGAAGGGAACGTTACCGTTAATGGACACTGCAACGAACATATGTACCTTTGAAGCCTGGGATAAATTGATTAGTTAAATTTGAAACATAAATTTATAGTTCAGAATTGCTATATGTATGTATATTGTAGTTAGTGTATTAGAATAAAAATATTGTAGTGTGAAATGCTTCATGATCCAATTGAAAAGTCTGACAAACAAAAGTTGCACATTTCTGTATAATTCTTCAATATTTTCTACACGATCAACAAGTATTTGAATGCATATATACACGTACAAATACGTAGAAACGTATGCAAATTTCAGCTGTTTCAACTGAAAAAAAAAACGATGACGTTCGTCAACAGCGCAGTTAGTTTTATCAAATGTTTTTCAAAACTTCAAATGTTTGATTAATATTATTAACAATTAAACGCACATTCATTCGTGAAATAGCTCACGTATATATGGGCGGAATGAAAAGAAAAATGTTTTTCAATGTCATTATTGAAACTCGTGATTTTGGTAGTTGAAAGTCTTCCGAGGGCGAGGATTTGTTGTAACCACCCATTGCGCAACACGAAAATAACATTAGGTTTGGTTGAAATGAAGAAAAAATAAATAAGTAAACCGACTTGCTATTTATTGAAACCTTGAAAGTTCAGCACCTAATGTTATATGTTACCGTGCGAATCCACAATGCAACATACAATGTCAATGTCTGGTGATGGATTACATCGACTTCTGAACTAGCTGACGAAACTTTACGAAACCAATACGAATAGTCTTAATATGTCGGTCTATAAACACGGTGACCATACGTCATTACGACACGTCACGGACAGTCCATTATTTTAGAGTTCTGTTCCTTAGATTTATTCATTTTGTAAAATTGCCTATTTTTTTGTTATTTTGTGAAGCTGATTTTTTTTTTCTCATTTATATGTGTACACACACAAATACAATCACACCACCATGACATTACAGGTTTTACCCCAAAGTCGTCATGGTGGCTAAATCATTAATCATCTTATCAATATGATAAGATGGCATTAGAGATGTAACCTCCAAATTGACATTACGGCCAAATCATTTTAGATCATTGGGATAGGAAGGAGGACCGACCCAAACGCGCGTACCGCACATACTGGTGCACCGATCGCGGACGACCGCTCATAATAATTGTTACAAGCCGGTACATATAATTTGTATGGCGGACGAAAGAGAATGACATCGGAACCATTTTTGGAATCGCCTCATCAAACGAAAGATTTGACTCTCATTTTTTTTGGGAAAAATGGTTAAATTCCCATCTGAGACGATCGAGTAGGTGTTAAAAACGGGGTCCTGCTCTGGCCAACCCGGGATTTGAACCATCATCAATATATTGATAGTTCGTGGAACAAACTACTACACCACGGGCTGGTTAAATATATTGATTTAATATATCAATAACAAATGAAAAAAAATTCGGCTGCAGAATTAATTTATATTTTAGTATATATTGTCAATAAACAATGATCATCGAAAAAAAAAACGGAAATTACCAGTGGATATTTTTTACAAATCTAGATTATTTCTTTGAATTGAAAATCTTTAATGTCCATAAAATATATATATTTGAGATAAATGTTAATTTTAATAAAGTTGAAGGGGGTAGTACTGACGCGAATTCTTCATATGACTTTTTTTAAATATGGTCACTGTAATTTATTGTATAATATAAAATGAATCATTTTCAATGAATTCATATCTATACAAAAATTAAATATATCATTTAAAGGCGAATTTATAATAGTTTTCTTGCGATTAAAACAAAATTATTTGAATAGCATCAGTTTTATTTTAAAAATGTTTTATGCTCAAATTTAATATTGTTGATGATATAAATCTTATGATTGTTAATGGACTTCAGTAGCGCATTCGTCGGCGAGGTATGTTTCATTGATGATTGCAATAGCATCATTGTAAAAAGTATTGTTAATAACAACGCGAGCGAGCTTGACGTTTCGGACAGCAGCAATGGGATACATTATTATTCAATGCCATATAACTAGGCTGCAAAAAAAAAATCAGTTTTAATTTCACTGATTCAATCTTAATGCTAATCAAAACTATTTGCGAACCTCTAAGAGCAGATTCACATTGAAGGATTGAATCAAATTTCGAGCATCGGGCGTCACGGCCAATGTAAACGTGGCAGCAAAAAGCCTATCGATGTAACTCGTTGATTTGTACAAGTCGAGGACACCATCATGCAAACAACATGGTGAATTTTGCCCAAACAGATCTAAGATTAGTATTATGTCGTATACATAACCACGCATGTAGCAATTTCTCGGTAGTGGCTTTTGTTAAAAAACATATTTTGTTGAAATCAGATTTTAGCTATGTAGTTAGTTTATTATGAATATTATTAACCAATGGTTCAGAAACATTGTTGCAATTTAATTCCGATAAAGTAGCGGTTTCCACCATTTGGCAAAGCGTAGATGAAACTTGAGCGATATTGAGAAAGGTATCTGCTGCAAAGTTTCCATCTCTATCTACTGCCCATATTCGAGATGCATTAATATTCTGAAAAATAAGAGTGAGCATTTAGCACTTAAGAGCAGACAATGTTAATGAATGTCAATGAATTAGTTAATGTGAACTCACATAAGCCAACATACATAGAGAAGGAGTTGAATTAACATGGAGAAAATAAGGTATTAAATATAAAACGAAAGCTGAAATAGTATTCAATAAAGTAAGAGAATCGGTGTTCACATTTGATAAAACACAGTTGATGAACCTGCGACCAATGGTGCTGAGTGGTGGTATGAATCTTGATGTTAACGAGTCTCTTATTAATTGTCTGGAATATCAGTAAATTGTTGAAAGTAAATTTATTGGATTTATTGGTGAAATTGAACAATACAAAGGTATACATACCTATACGCGTTATTTCTTTCTATTGGATTTGTGTTGCTGAAGTTCGTTCTGGTTTCTGGACAAGTGTAATTTTTGGTGCATCTTGCGCGATCAATATTCTTAAAACATTTGGTTTAGTTAAGCATATTGAAATTTAGATAATATATGAAAAAAAATAGTAATACCTGTAAAAAGAAAATGATGACTGCCAAAATTAAAACCAAATAAATATTCTTAGCCGTCTTCATAATAGCTTTGAAGTAATATATGTACATATATTATACTATTGACTTCTTGAAAGTAGTATTTTTATGCTTAAAAATGCTTTAAAAGTGAAAAGTAAACAATAAAATTTATCGAATACATAATCATAAAATAAGTTATTGATTTGTATTAATTACTAATACTCTCAAATGATAAGCAACGTATGCACGAAAATGATCGTAAAATATTTACTGGCTTGATTTTTGCAGTAATTGAGTATGTCGCTTTAGTTTATTATGTACATTATTATATTTAAATTTATTTTGTACAAATAGAAATTTACAAATAAAATAAGAAAAGATTAAAATAAGCTAGGATAAATAAATAATCCAAATCCTATTATTTTGTAATTGAAAATTGTTTTTAAAAGTAAATATAAACAAATAGGTTTGAAAATAGAAAACATGTGCTAATTTAAAAAAAGTTACGTATGGTGCCCTAGGGTTTCTGGACTCGACCCGACCCGGACCCGAAACCGTCGGGTAATGGACCTAAAACCCGGACTGAGACCCGGGACTAAAAACCATCGGGTCCGGGTAACAAGAAATAATTTTTTTTAAATTAAAATATTTTTTTTAAATCAAAATGCGTTATAAAATTTAATTTTTTAACAAAATATAGGCGAAAAAGAAAAATGGAATAAGCAATCAAAACATTTGAAGTTTAAATTTTCTTGCCTTTTAAAGTACTTACATATGTAAAACGTTATTTTCGTACGCAAATAATTTCTCCTCAGTCTTCCGAAATACAATACATATTCGAATGCGTCATGTATTTCAATTACAATTATGAGAAATACCTGCCTAAATACTTTCGTTTCACGGCCTTTCAGGGAAGGTTCACAGTTGTGATCTTCCGTCTGCAGTATGTATTTTGATTTTTCAAATTTTAAAACATTTTATTTTGGACCCGGACCCGACCCGGACTCGTCGGGTATCTAAAATATTGGACCCGGACCCGACGGGTTTTGAAAACTCGGGTTTTCAGAAACCCTAGGTGCCCATATATTATTATATATTATAAAAACTGGAGACTAGTTCATGAGTATGTTTGGGTGAGATTTTTATTCAAATATGTATACAAATATGTGTAATGTGGCGAAATTTTGCCATGTGAAATCATCAAAAATATCATAAATTTTAATTTATTATAATAACTATAATTGTATAATATATTGGCCTGGTTCGGATCTTACAATTGTGGCTTAAAAATATTTTTATTTTTTATTTTTACACCGTGCTGAAGGGAAAAAAATAATCTATTATTTTTTATGAATCATGTTATTTCATAATCATGTAAAAAATCGTGTAAAAAGAGTTTCTGGTGTACTCTGCAGTAATTTAACATCTAATTGTAAGGATGGTAAATTCTAGAACACTGCTTAACCTGTTTATGTTCTCTGAATACCACTATTGTTTACTCGTTGTTTTAAATTTCGGTTTATATGATTGTAATTATTACAATAATTGATTGAATCGAATTTTTTATTAGCGGTTTGAAAAATTTAGTATTTAGTCGGTGAGCCGCAGAAAATTTCACGAAGGGCTGCGGTTTATATACCACTGATAAAAAATAATTAAAAGTTGATAAAAAGGTAAAAATTATAAAATGACTTGACATTAAAATAGATTTTTTAGATTTATTATCTTTATTAATGCAAATTTTCAAAAAAAGTTCAAATTTTCATATTCTATAAAAAATCTCTGTGGTATTTAGTTATCATGAGTTTCAGTGGCACATTCTTCTGATAGATAATAAGTATCAATGACAAATTCATTATTCTCAACAACCGTTGTATTGAATTCATTGCAGATATAATCAAAACGGTCTCGACGCTTAAAACAACAGCAAAACGAAACGTTATTGTTCAAAACCATATACGAAGGCTGCAAAGTTATAAAAAAAAAACATGATTTTTAAATATTTAAACCACTTGAAACGTTTATAAATTCGTACATACATATCAAAATCAACCTCGAAAATCAAATTCAAGTCAATAATAGACCCCAAAATGTCAATTCTAGGCGTTATTGCCGTAGAAAGTGCAGCGGCAAGTACTTTATCAGTATAGATTTCGGATTCATACAAATTGAGTATACCATCATACAGACAACATGGCAAATTTTGTCCGAAAAGTTCCAAATTTCTTTTGACTTCATATATGTACGTAGCCTCGCCCGACACAATTCGCAGGAAATCGCTGTCA
Organism: Hydropsyche tenuis; assembly: GCA_009617725.1. Classification (NCBI taxonomy): domain Eukaryota; kingdom Metazoa; phylum Arthropoda; class Insecta; order Trichoptera; family Hydropsychidae; genus Hydropsyche; species Hydropsyche tenuis. The sequence goes on along the minus strand of VTON01000221.1, from coordinate 39,602 downwards.
ATTGAAAAAGATTCGATATTGTAACATTATGATATTGATAAGTTATAATATTGAAGTGTTTTATATTAAAAAAAAAAAACTAACTAGTGGTTTTGTTTCAATAAATGATATTAAAATAATAAATGTTTTCAAAATACGTTTTTATCGATAAATATTTTTATTTTTATTTTAAATACATATTTATTTCTACAACTCAATATTAGTGGATTTGGTTGTGTAGCCAGGGCGGGGGGGGGGGGTTCTCCCGTAGGGCCAATCCACTAGCGTAAAGAACTGGCAAAGCCAGTCCGCATACGCTAGTTAATTACATAAATAAATAAATAATAGTAAATTTCTGAAAAAATATGCTTACATTGCTTATTATACAAAGAGGTAGAGTTTTTTCCGAGTGTAACAAATAGACGAAAGACCAAATAGAAAAAAATCCCAAAGAATATAATAAACTAGGAGAGTCAGTGCCAGTTTGTGATAAAACACAATCGACAAATCTTTGAGCCTTCCGGCTGAGTGGCGGTAAAAGTTCGAGGTGAAAACGGTTCTGATATAATTTCTGAAAAATCATGAAAAAAAAAAGAGATATCGACGCTAATCGATTGGGAAATAATAAATAGTAAGAGAATACCTGAATACAACACGTAAAGTTACATTGTTGTTGTCAACGTTTAAACTGGTAATGGGACATGTATGTTATAGTTCTTGGTGCATCTTTTTCCGTCAGTATTCTTAAATGTTAAATTAATTTTATTTTCCTTGTTATATTTGTATCTTAGTATTAAAAAGCGAAATATAAATCTTCAAACCTGCAAAAAGAATACGACGATAGCCAAAAATGATAGAAAACAGACACCTCGGCTTATTTTCATGATTGTTTATTATTTGAAAAAAGAAACTCTTTTTTTTTATATTGAGTCACAAATGATATCGTGACATAATAAACAGTTTTATTATTTGACTGTGAATGATTTTCCGTGATTGACTATTTTTTTATGTAACTATAATAAATTACACGAAATCATAAAAATTACATTTCTTCAAACAATAAATTAGCATTAAGGACGGTATTAATTTAACAATCTATCAAAATCATACTAAATCCGATTTTTTTTTATCCACTCACATTCCGCATGAAACAAAACGTTTACACACATACACCATAATCCAAAAGCAGCAACTTTGTGAACGTGCAAATTTTGCACTGCTTTCAGATCGGTCCAAGAGTACATGGAGAGACAAAACTTTAATATGGCTCGTATTTATTATCATATACGAAGCTTGCTGGTCCACGTGCGAGTTTCAGGAGCACCTGAGTCTGGAAGCTTTCGAGCTTCACTTGTCCCTGAACAATTTTCAGCACACGACCGCAATCCTGGCAGGTGTTGCAGACGATGTCCTCAACACGAGTATGGTTTGTATTCAGGTAATTTTACCGGCTTGTTGAAAATATGAGTGGAATTTAATTGAAATCGATTAATATACTTTTATTTAGATAAAATTGATGGGTTAAATAATTTAATAATTGGTTACTAAATAAACCATCCCACGTGTTCGAGTTAGTAAGTGGTAATCGGAAAAACTGTAGAAGAATCACTATTTTTATTCTAAATGGAAATTTTTCGTCTCATTATGCATTTTAGCGTTTAACAGTCTGAAATTTTGATCTAAACGACCAATCTTATTCAAGAATGTCGTAGAAAAGGAAAGTTAATGATACAGTTAATTAAAAAAACAATTTTCGTGATATTAATTAAATTTGAAATTTAAGAAGATATCAAAAATTCTTTCGAAACAAAATGAACTTAATTTAAGATAAATAAGTTAAGTTTAGATAAATTTTATTATTTTCAAATTTCTATTAAAAAGAATTTATGCTTTGTTTCACGTGTATTTTTTTCGGCGAAATTCACAAATTTAGGAATAAATTATTCAGCAGTATTTGCTTGTTTAAAATTTAAATTCAAATCTTAATTTGATAAGTTCAAAGCAGCGTTAATTATCGCACAGAACGTGAGAATTTTATTATACGTTTTTTTTCCTTTTTATGAAACATGCGAAATTTCACGAAATTTCCGAAATACGGTAATACAATTCAAACAATTTTTTAGCTACATAAAATACTTTCGAACGAAATCGTAATAGACGGCCCTTAAGCGTATTTAAAAAACGAATTCCCCACTTTTTTCCAATGACCACACGTAACGTCAACACTCGACCGTTTAGTTTAGCTTGAAAAGTTTTCGCAAAGGCTTCGTTTGTTCGGGAAATTCCGTGTAATGGTACATCATTATTCATTACGTACTTTACAATATAAATAAACCCGTCTGCGAAATGATTATATTATTTTACGTATTCGTGCGTGTAAAGGGAACACTCTTGATTTCTAGCCGGTCGCCTTCTCCTCTTTGATAATTCAACGTACAAGGTGTAACATAATACAAAGGGTAATTGAATTTCGCTCTCGGCACATCTCAGCGCGAACAGAAACATAAATCTGGACTTGCAAAAGCATTGTATAGGGTGTTAGAAAAGTCTCAAATATTCTCTATAACTTGATACTAAACATAAATATATAAATATAATCATCATCATCATCATTATCAACATAGACATTCAATGCAGGATGAAGTCTTGTCAACTGACGTTGACAGTTTGGGCGGTACCTTATCACGTGTGCCCACCACGCTTCGATAAGGGGCAGGGAACATAAGAGCCAACTCCTCCCCATGCCAGCAGAGAAGGCTCTCGGACCATCGGAACGCGTATCTATGTATGTGTCTGAATCCGGTCGCTGCTCAGTAAGCATATCGCAATGATAGCCAGGGAGACAGGCGAGGCAGATACTGATCAGATTGCGTCCTCTCTGCCCGCTTTTGATCGCGTGGTCTCCAGCTGGCATCCGAGGCTAGTCCGATGGCCCTACATGGTCCAGACCTCAGTACAGCAAACCTCATCGGTCCTCACCGTTACCAAAGATTTTTTTTTTTTTTTTGTTTTAGCATTACTATCTGGTCATGCTTTTAACTATTAGATATTTAACTCAGGCAATCCTTCCTCTAATTGTAAGTGTTATGCATGCTATTCGGAGTCTGTTGTTTATTATTATTTATGGATAGGTTCAGGATCGACTACGGTTTAGACAGGGTTTGAGATTCAGTGGTTCGAGTGATGGGTTTAACTTTATTTCTCACAAATATTTATAGCTTAGGGTTGTTTTCAAGTATATTTATTGTTTACTGTTCTCGTCTCGGGTGAAACAGGACAGATAATTTGGAACCTATGAAGAATAGTATATAGGCCAGTATTCAGCACGAAAGTTTGAATGACGGTTTTTTTATTTTATTTTATTTTATTTTTTTTATTTTATTTTTTTTATTTTATTTTTTTTATTTTATTTTTATAGCCGAAGTAAGATGAGTGTTAGTCGGACAGGATGGCAGAAAAAAATCTGGGTTTTTATATTATTCGTATTCGCGGCAGCCCGTACTAGGTCGAGAGCCGGGAGCTCGGTTGTGCGACGTGCGCGCTCTGGCGCCGGGGGTGCGCGTGCGTTTGTTGTGTGCTTCCTTGCCGTTGGGGATATCGGCGCACAGTACTTGCTATAGTTGTGAACAATTTACAGATATTTATCGCGAATCAATCAGTTATTTTTGGTTTATTTTAATTTGTATGCGATAGATTCGTTGTGCGTGCCCTGCTCTGAAATTGGGGGTTTTCAGAATATAGGTATAATAAAAAGGGCTGGACGCAGAGCAAAAAAGAAATTTTTTCGAACTTGGAAACAAAAAAATGTCAGTTCAAATACAAGGTTCGGCGGTCGTTTTCGAGAGATTTACGTCTTCCGAGTTTCAACACAGATGCGTTTAATTTTTATGTATTAATTTATTAATATTGGGATTGAATCGCGTGCGTTTCGTTTATCGGGATGTTGTTTATGGTTTTTTAGGGGTTTCGGTTAGCGGATACTGATACTAGGTTTGTAGATTATTAGTTCGCGCACACTACTAGTAATTAGGCGATGCACTATTGGTTATTGTTCAATGCACTATTATTAGCTGTTGGGCGGTTAGTTTGGAGGTGTAAATCGGGGGGGGGAGTCAAAGTTAAGTTCGAAGTCGTGTTTTTGTTAGAGCACGGTTTTCGCGGTGTATAGTCGGCAACGTCCCGAATTGAACTCATAAATATAATATACGAGTATATATATATACATATACATATATATATAGATATATATGTATATCATCATCATCATTATCGACCGGTTTAGTGCCCACTGCAGGACAAGGTCTCCCCATCAAATATTGGGGGTCTAGGCTATATACCTTATCCGAGAGCCAACCTCGTAGCGATAAGGGACATGTACCTTAAGATCCAATCCGCCCATGCCAACGGAAGAGGTTCTCAGACCCACGGTACGCAAGCCTATGTGCTAGTCTTTGTGGTCGCTGACTCTCCACTAAGCAAATCGCAATGATCACCCGCGGGGCAGACGAGGTAAAGACTGAGCAGACTGCGTCCTCGCTGACCACTTTTGCGATCGCAATGACCACCAGTTTGTCAAACGAGGCAAGACCGTTGGTCCTACTTGGCTTCGACCTCCGTAAAACACACGTCATCGGTCTTCGCCATTACCAAAGAAAGATTTTAACTAGGTGGACATGCAGTGTATTCTAATTGTACGACAAAGTTTAGTCTTGCAAACACCCCACCAAATGCATTACTGCGTTCTGTTCGTAAAAGAGTTAGTTGATATTAGACGGTTAGTAGAGTTAGTAAATAGTTAGTAATAAGATAGAATAAGTTATAATTTAACTATTTCATTCTAAATATTTTACTTTGATCGTACGCTACTTGTTATTTAATCATTGAATGACAGTTATAATGTATGTTAGTTGAAATTAGATAGTTATTTAAATTATGTCGTAGTTAACTATGATTATGAACAGATTTACAAGTTAGTTAGTTAATTAGATAGCAAGCATGTTAGTTTGAGACTAGTATTATCCCTTATTTTGTAGTAAAATTAAGAAGAATTAATTATTTATAGTAGGGCGATGGATTCTAATAGGAATTTCTTGAGGTTCAAAAACGTTCTAATTAAATGATTCTGTTATACGATATATATTTTCCTATTGTGGAATTTGAATATGTACGAAGAGGTTATAAGTAAATAAGGATACTAGGACTTAGTAGAGAGGGAATCTAATAACCGGTAGTTTGGGAACGGAGGTTGTGGTTGACAAAATAATCGCGGGAAACGAGTAACGATCCACAATGCAAACGAAGTGTCACGTGTGCGTTCCTGAAGGCGACTAACTCAATGTGGACGTATTTGTCGGGGGTTTTTTTTTTTTTTGAAAGATTGAGGGAGAGAGAAGGTCGATTTAAACGTGTTCTTCTCTCTTTCTATTTCGAGAGAAATTAATGTGCGTGAATTTTAGGCGCGAAAGGGCGTACTGATAATGAGACTCGGGCACGAACAAAAAATGGAACAATTAATGAGATTAATTTAAATTCAGTTGAGCACAGAAAAGAAAATGAAAAGATTGAATTGAATTGTTACCGTCTTTCGAAGGTCGTGTTGTTTCTGGCACTGTAAAATCGAATTTTCACCCGCGAAACGAGATATAAGCACTTCGATTAAGATCGTGTCAATTTAAATACGCGCACAAAACAAACCAGATATAATGGAATATGACACAAGTTATACGTGCGTAAATTAAAGATTGTTTTACAGGCGTTGGGGAAACCCGAATGGCGTTATAAAAAAAAGGTTTTAGTTAAGTGTTTCTATGGAATGAAAAGGTCTGCACAGATGTTAAAAACACATGCGGATGGATAGAATCGTAGATTTAGAAACTAAACGAGTAAGTTAGATCGAGCGTTATACTTTAAATTGATATCACGAATATTGAGAGAGGGAACGGAGGTTGTGGTTGACAAAATAATCGCGGGAAACGAGTAACGATCCACAATGCAAACGAAGTGTCACGTGTGCGTTCCTGAAGGCGACATATGTATATATATATATATATATATATATATATACATATATATAGGGAAATTTTAAATTCACCCTAGCTAATCTTAAATCTACCCTAGCTACGACGACGCCTCTGGTGGCTAATTGTCGAAACCGACCCAACTGTCAAACGAACTGTCAAATATGCGATAATGGTTTAATTTATCTAATTTTGTTTGTTCCAAGAGATTATTCAAGAGATTATCCAAGAGATTATTATTATTCCCTATATATATATATATATATATATATATATATATATATATATATATATATATATATATATATATATATATATATAGGGAAGTTTTAAAATCACCCTAGCTAATCTTAAATCTACCCTAGCTACGATAAAAAAAAAATGCGTTTTCTTAGGATACTGCGTTTTAAATGCTATATCGGATGAAACCAAGTGCTCCGCTGATTTGAAGTGTGATCGTGTAGGAATATATTCCTACACTTCAAAACAGCGGAGCACTTGGTGAAGTGAAACATAACATATATGTTATATTTCACTTCGGTTCACTCTTAGCTTCTAATATACCCATTCCTCGCTAAAATCTCGTTTTATATCTGAAATATACTTATAAACTTTGGGAGGAATCTAGTGAATTGATCATTATATCATTGGAATCAATAAATCGTTATTAAATCAAGTGAGACACCAAAAGTTTTTTCAATTTCAATAATTACTGTTGAAACATAATGATAAATAATTAACTATATTATAATATAATAATATCTTGGAACAAACAAAATTAGATAAATTAAACCATTATCACATATTTGACAGTTCGTTTGACAGTTGGGTCGGTTTCGACAATTAGCCACCAGAGGCGTCGTCGTAGCTAGGGTAGATTTAAGATTAGCTAGGGTGAATTTAAAATTTCCTTATATATATATATATATATATATATATATATATATACATATATACATATATATATATATATGTATATAATTGGTTTGTTTAAATTTTATCGTTATGTTATCGAAGAAATTTGGTAATTTTATATTTCAGATTCTATTTCTGGAGACAATTTTTTAATAATAATAATTAGATAACATAGTACTACCATACCTAAATATTATTTTAAGAAAAATCGATCGGAGGTGTAGAATTTGAGATCGAGGCAAGGTCGACGATATAATAAACTTCGCACAAGTGAAGTTAATAAAGCTTGAATAATAGTAATTTTGCTGAAATGAAAAAGTGTGATTTGTTTATATCACCATTATATTAATTCGATACTATTGTAAGTTCAGATGTTTTCCCATGTATATTTCAAATAGTAAATCAAACTACTGATTTTATTATTTATAATTTAACTTTGACGAATTGGAGAATAATTCATTCAATAATTTAAAACTATAAAAAAAAAACATATTACATATTGTATAAATTTATTTTTTCAATAAAAGTCAAAAATAGTTAAATACAACCATTAAATCGTGACGTATGGTCACCATAAAATCTGTGCTCGTATAAAAAGTTCAAAAATATTCCAAACTTTTTTCACCCACTGAAATAAGTGTTCATCGCTTTACATGCAAATGTGTATTCGGTGGAAATTCACGCTGAGAAAAATTTCGGTGAATGCAAAGCGATTATTAAAAGGTCCAAAATGTCTATGTATAAACACAAACCGAAGTGTAAGCTGCAGTTGAAAGAGCCTTTGGTAAACTTCGGCAATCATTCACCGAGAAAACTCGGATTTTCAGATTTTCACGAGGCGCAACGACAACGTCACAAAGCTTCCAGGCAAACGACAAAACTTTCTTCTTTATTATTTCACAAATAAATTGCCATAATGGGACAATCATACATCGTTTTAATACTAGTATACAGTAAATTTTTTGAAAAAAAAAAAAAAATTCAAATATAATTCGACGCGTTGTAGAATAATCCGCATTAGATTTGTATAAATTACATATAACATTATGCGCCCTTCATAGTTTCATCCAATTTATTTGATAAGAAAATTTGAATTTCCAATGAATAAACTAACAACATTGACATTCATCTAAATTGTACACATTTGAATACAATGAATAAATTTAGTATACATTTATTGAACGAACTCAGCATTTGTCCATTTGATAATCGATACCATAATATTAAATATATTATACTTATTTTACGATCCAAATAGAAAACTGGGCGAAACACGACCGTCTAATAGACTTTCTAGACAATCCGACTGAATCATACAGATGTATTGTAAAAGGGACACGAGACGGTGAAGGGCCAATGTCCCACAAACAAAGGGCTCGGATGATAAATGTAATTGGATATTTTATTAGGAAAGGAGTCGGTCTTTATTGGAACGGTTCACCTTTATGGAGAAAGCTAGTGACTTTCATTTTAAGCCGCCCTTATTGGAGCTTTGCCGTTCCCGGAACATATTTTTCACCTATTTCCCGTGAAAGAAAGTGTGCAGAAATGAGAATTAGATGGGGCAAAATTCCGGGAAAGAACCTCATTTGTCTCCATTGATTTAATTACGAGATTATTAGCGATGATATAATTATTTGAAAAAAAATTATATAATTGGTTAATTCTTGATTTTTTTTAAAGATAATGAGAATATTTTAAATTGATATAATTTCGTTATATTTTGTATAGGTATTTAGTCTGAAAAATTTCAATTTGATAATAGATTGGTGTATGTTTCGAATAAGCAATCAAAGTTTATTAACTGCACTAATGGAGGCTTGCAATATAACATCGCTCAGCAAGCGCTCCTCTGGGAAACTTGTTATTATTCAATCGATCCCTTATAAACATGCACACGTAAATTCTATTATATAATGAAGGAAATTTGCATCTTAAATTTAAATTGTTTGATAAGTCGAACAAATTGAAAATATAATATCAAAATATAACTTGGGCGTAAATTTTCCCGCGTCGATTAAAAAAGCTTATATCAGTTTCACAATAAGCAGCATAATTGATGACTTGGCTCTATTAACAAAGTTTGCAAGTCCATAAAGCAGGAGACTGGGCAATATAATGTGAATCCAACGGTTGAGACGTGCTTATCTCTTATGTACACAGAAACCTCCTATATTATAGATCAGTGTTTCTTGGACTTTTTGATCCCGTAGACCCCTAAATCCAATGATAAATTTTCATGCTACTAAGATAAAAGTATATAATGAAATCTTAAACGTTTTAATAATTAATAAGTCAAAATGAAAAACTTAAGTATCGCAATGAGAAGAATTGATGAAAATCTATCTACTAACTCAATGGTTTTGCATAATCATACGAAACATAGATTGAGGAACACGGTCCTATATGACCCATGCAACCCTTCTAGTTTTGCACATGTGTACTTGATAAGACTCGCTATCATTTCGATCAAAGCCATCTTTCCTTTGGTCGTAAACCGACTAATGCTTGTCGTTAATGAAGCGCGTGACTTTTGGGGATGGAAAATAATTACTCGAATGAGCTCCGAATTTATGCAATAGTACGAAATATAAATAACCATCATAACAATTATCATTTGAAGTATCAGAAGTTGCATTTACGACGATGAAAAGTTTCGATAATTATGTCGCGATGATACATATGTCGTGCATATTCGACATTTCGTATTTAGTTGAATACGAAGACGTATAAAGTTTCACGATATTTTAAATTTATTCAGAAGGTTGAGTTTTAGGCTTTTGAAACGAAGTCATACAGTTAACTTAACTACCCAGTACACGAAACGGCAGTTAAAATTTGTAATACCATTAAATCTCGAAACTTTGTTCCCCTGCGCTCTAATTGTTAACAATTCCACAGCACTTTATATTAAGTCTTAAGCTTTTTTGTTGGCCACTTTAATGAATGTGCAAGTATAAAAGGAACGAGATTAAAAAAAAATCAGCAACTCCGTATTCTAATTCATAAATATTTTCGTGAGTTATTAAACATAATGTGTATTTATAATAAGAAACCATTTTTTTTTACATAAATAAAAAAAAACTTATAATTTTCTTAAGTTTATTGTATGATAAACTAAATTTACGTAATCTGTTAATAATACAGATAGAAATTTATACAAGTCAACAATACAATAATACAATAATTATACAATAATTCTAATTTCCTTTGATCATGTACACTGAAGCAATATCTCTTTTAACGGTGATGATTTGAAATTGATGATGAAGATGATAATGAAGTTATACCATTGAGTATATCAATATTTAATGTCGTATTTGGACAAGTGTAATTCTTTTTAATGCACATTCTCCATTAGTATTAAGAAATATTTGTAATTCTTATCATTTAAATCGTGTTCATTTTTTTTTTAATGAAATAACAAAAAAGAAAATACGAGTACTGCCAGGTAAGCATCCAAAAAATGTAAACTTAAATGATCGCATATTCTTCTATTTATTTTTATAAGAAATATTTTTTCATAGTAACATTTCACAAACTTCATAAATTGATACAATGAAATATAAAAAAATAGACGACCGACCGTTAATTTTTATGAAAGTTCAACGTTTATCGTATCAGTAATAATTCGTTGAAAAACAGTATATTTTTTCAACAAAATGGCTTTCAAGCTTTAAAAATGTCCGATCTTCGATCAACGTGTCGGAAACGGCGAGAGATTATTACACGTTGTACTACATAGAAGGTGCAACAGGCTTTAATGGTGCCAATATTTCAATGCACGGCGTGCAATTTGAACAAAAAGTAATTGACCTCGCCACGTGAAAGTCACTGTATTTTTTCCAAAGTGAAAAGGAAGAAAAAACTTGACGTTAACATATAAATATGTGCACTTGTGCAAAAGTGCATTGAAGACTTGCAAAACAAATTGTCGTTTTAATTTAACACCCAGTTATGTAGCAGATTGAAAATCGTTCCAATTAAGTATGTAGATCGATGTTGATGCATCGTTCGCTTAACTGGAAAATATCGTTTATGCAATGGTAACAAATTGCTGATTAAATTTCACAAGGAAGCCTGCGATGTTAGTTTCCTTTCATATTAAAATGAAATCGGTTCGAATGCATATATGTATTGACGTGTTAAATTGGAAGCGTCATCAATAGAAACAGGATTTGGTGTGTTTCATATTCTAGGTGTTCACAGTTCATTTCCGCTTTGAGTTATATGCGGAAGTTGCAACTGGCACTACTTCCAGATAGAAGAGACTCAATTTTAAATAGATTTCACCACTGAAATTGGTATTTTATTAGCATCGAATATATTTTAATTAACAACTGTTATTGACGTTCTATTTGTCGAGATAATTAATTCATTTATATTAATCAGAGTATATAATTAATTCCAATAATCGAAATCGAAATTATTCATGTATAATAATTGTATTATATGTATATGATGCATAACATACGAGTAAGGTAAGGTAAAAAATTGATGATTTACTATTTTAAAGGATATGTCAATTTTCCACTTTACATAAATTATTATTGTTTCCTTAGCTTTTACACTACAAATTCAACCTTATACGAATCAAATTCAATCATTTTAACTTGAAATTTAACTTTTTACAAATCAAATTAAATAATAATAATAATTGTATTATAAAAAATATAAAAAAACATTAGGTACATACATATCCATAGTATCTTTTTTGGATTGATTTTAAAACAAGTCAAGTTAATAAAAGCTTGAAAAATGTAATTAATTACGTGTGTTAAAATTTATAAAAATTACGAATTGGGATTAACAAAGTCAAGTTGAAGTATAGATTGCACACCAGCGACGGATCCAGGAATTTTTTACAAGGGGGGGGGGCAATTTTTAATTTTTGTAATTTGTTAAATTTTAATGATTTTTTTCTTTAATACAAAATCTTTATAAATCTATAATAGCGGTTCATATACTTTTTGGTTGATGTGCCAACAATTTTCCTATTTCTAAATAATTTGTGGGCCTCAATGAAAAATAATAAACCGATTGGTTTCAAATTAATCATTTGAATATTCAATAATTATTATTATTTGCTAATTATAAAAAAAATCTTTATGTATTTAATATTATTGGAAATACATTAATGATTGGCGAAAAATTTTTTGTTGTTATAAAATCTATACCAGTGTTATATAATTTATTTGTGTCTTGCCCCCCTTTATCAAAATATTCAAGTTACCTAACAAATTTTGATTGTGAAACAAAAATCAATTAGCCATTTTACCCAAAAGATCCGAAATTACAAGTACAGTTGAATTAGTCACCTCACTTTTATTATAATAAGTTAATATAATTGCTTAATTTTTTTATGTTAGGTTATCCCTAAAGTAATGTCACATTTTGAATGATTGATGAAATTTTCAATAAAAACTTTATTTATTAATTATTAATTTAAAGCATAATTTCTACCATTATTAAACATGTCTATCCAACTTACTATGAAATTCTCGATCACTTTTTTGTAAAATTGTGTCGGTTATGAATCAAAATATTCACAAAGTCCCTATTTATAGAAAATATTGTAATTTGATGGTGTAAGATTCGGATAGTATGGAAGATGTCGAATTATCTCCTACCAGTAACACCATAATTTTATTTTAATTTTATTCATAACAACAATATTTATTTATAATTGAATAATAAGAGAGCAATAAACATTTTAATTTTAATTTTGTCCATAATTTAGTTTCAATTGATTTCACTGAGAAAGTATTCTTTCAATTGCCGTTGAATTAAAAAATTGGAATATAAATTGTTTGATTATTGGCGAGTAACTGATGGTGAGTAACTTATTCTATTATTGCGTTTAAGTGCATGATGGTGTTCGATTATTCAAAAATTATGTTATGATTCAATTTTCTTTTGATGTATTGCGCGTTCGTTTTGATTCGAATCAATATTATTGTGTTCCATCATAAATACGACGTTACTTACGGGATTAGCTAATATAAAAATATAGCAGTTTTTCAACCTTTTTTGGAAAATCGGGGTTAAAATAAAAAAAAAATATTTTCAAAAATTCGTTTTTTGCGATTATTTTGCAAAAAATAACATTTTTATGGTCGATATTCATTTTATAGTCGAAAACGTACAAATATAGAATTTTCCTGGATTCATTCTTGTTGCACACCCAATCCTCTGTTTACACGGTTCAAGGAAGAGGAACCGACAATTTTTTGGCACAGTATAAAAATAAAAATAAATATGAATTATTATACCATAATGGTAAAATTCAGCGCATAGCTCAATACTATCATAATTATATGTAAGTATTAAAAAAAAGGTTGAATTATAGTTATTAAATAAAATTGTTCGATGTTTTTCAATAATTTTGCATGACGAAATTTTTTCACATTACATATTTCTTATAAAGTACATTTGGATGGAAGTTCCATCCAAATATACTGATGGGAATCCATCTCCAATTTTTATAAGGTCACCATTTTTTTTTATACAGTAGTTTCTGAAACTTCTGGAACAACAAAAATCAGAAAAAAAACTCAATAATTAATACTTCAAATGAGATATTAGAAAAATTCAAGAACACACATAAACCAAATTAAAATCGTAACCATTCGATCCAGAATCGAAATCGAAAACGCTCCCGCCAATAACGGACAAGATTCCCGTTTTCGTTTAAGTATTCATTTTTTCCATCCTCATCTCGGCGGGATGCTACGTAAGGCGGTCAATATTTGCACGGCCTCGTCTACCGTATTATTTGCACTGCGGAATAATTTATTATTTATGTTTATTCGGCAGCAGCTCGGAAGCGATTTGAGGAGATCCCGTCGTGTCGTCCTCGCGGGACCCGCCGTTATTTCCGAATGATGAAATCTTTTGGAGCTCAAATGGAATAAGTAAAACCTCCGGTAACGTTGCATGTTATTTGCGATGTTTGAATTTTGAACGAACTGTTTGCTGACCTTTCGATTCTTCGTCGTTTCGTATGCAGGCGGTGTGTTTTGTGTGAAGAATGTGTATCACGAGTTAAATACCCTCATACCACTTTTTATACGGCACCAAGTATCACAATAGTCTATTAAATATTGTATTAATTATTATATTCTTTATTAGCGACATCTACATGTTCAACCCAACCATTATGTAAAAGATCATGGCCGATGTTATATATATTTGTATCAAGCCAAGTTGCCAACACTGTTAAACATATAATAATAATAATAAAAAAAATATACATATATACATACATATAATTGTTAATAATATTCTACATAAGTTATATTTTATTAGTTAACTTGGCTAATATTGTTATCATGAAATTATAAAGAATATAAAAGCTTGCGACTTAATTAATCACGCCAATTGTTGCTTAACTTCGATGATCGGTAATTAATCTAGGATGTTCACAATAAAAATTATTTTCTATTTTGAAAAATCACGTACATATGTTGTATTGGATTTATTCGGATCACGCAGCAAATGGGATTTATATTATTTTAATATTAATAATAAAATGAATTCAATTCTATGAAAATATCCCAGAAATAAAGAAGTATTCTATAATATATAACGTATTACGGAATTTGAATTTTACTTTGCCGACAAGTCTCAGATAAGCCGTTCAAATGCGTATGCTAAGAAATTTCTCATATGGAACGATCGAAATTCAAACATTGCGCGGCTCGATAATATTTCGCGAATATTTGATGAATTTTCTGATTTTATTCGCATTTCTAAAATTAAATATTTGAAGCGTAAATTCTTTGAATAATCGCGCTTTGATTTCGTAGTAGGTGGTTTTTCGCGCCAAGAAAAGTGACAAAATTTTCCAAGATGGAAATTAGGACGGATTCTACCGAAAATTTGACCCAATTCGATATATACATATTCGTTGTCAAAGCTCAATCGTAATTACACGGTTCGAAGTTAATAACCATTCTATAGATACGGTGAAAGGAAAATTAGTCTTTTGGAAATTTCAAAAGTTTCTCAATTACTGCAATTAGTTAGTGACGTATATAATTTATTTTAATGATCAAATGGAATTTGATTCGAATTGACATTTATTTTTAAATTTTTGACATATTAGTTGGGCAGTTTATGTTTTTTATAATATTCGCGTACATAGTAAAATGTAGATTACGAAGGAAGAAGTTTTGTTCCGATCAAAGGGTTCAGCGTTTAATACAACTTCAATCGGTCCTTCGTCAGTCATTATTGTTCGACAAAGGAAGAAGAACGAAGCAACCGACCCAACCAATGAAGACGTTAATCAGACGAGGAAAAGTTCCAACCTTTTGTGTTTTGCCTATTTTATTATAAGTGCAGCAATTTCAGAATATTTGCAATCCCATTGTCACATTCTATTAGCGCACACTTTTACCAATCTTTCTCTTTGTGCAATCAGAATGTGACCTCAATTAATAACTTCTGATTGTTATCAGTTAGGATCAAATTGGATTGAGATTGTATATTATTTTTCAAAATATTGAAGTTAATTAATGATTAATATTCGATAAGATCTAAAAGTTAAAAAATGGATTAATTTCTCATAGCAAAAAGTAAACAAACTTTCATATCAAAGATCAATCTGAAAATCTCATTAAAACATATTTGTAATTTTTGGAAGGAAAACTCAAATTCCATGTATGCATTATAGAGTGATTTAGCGAAAGGTTTTTCTCCCCATGTCCTTTAAAGGGCGTTTTCTAATAGTGTGTCAGGTCCAACTTCTGCAAACGATTCTCTTCCAGGAGATGTCTGCTCATTCCTGGCTGAAGAAAGTTCGACTTCAGCTGATGAGGTTTCGATTCTTCGTCATATGAACGAAGAAAGGGCCATTGTCGTGTGGCCCAATTATGCCTGTCCCTATTATGATATTACGAGTGTGTGGTGTTTTGTGTAAAATGAAGATGGTTTGTATATATGAGATGCCCTATTTCGTATTTAAGATCATTTATTGGTGTTTTCAGATTGAAAATTTTAAATACGTGATTTTACGTGAAAAAAAAATGAATGAAGGAAGCGATCATAAATCATCTCGTATTTTTTGTAGCTTAAAAATATTATGATATATTTTACGTTTCATTAAAATACTCAATTTTTAACAATAGTCAAAATATTCTAATGAAAAAAAGATGTAATCAAAAGTTATTCAAAAATTCTTATAAATATAGATTACGGTGCTAGTTTTTTTGTCGATTTTTTCATAACACGACACCTCAATATTTTAAGAATTTCCCAAAAAAATCTATTAGCCGCACCTCAACCGCGAATAAACACGCATTTATCCCGCAACAGGCCAATATATTAAAAATATATTTAGCATTTTATATTTTTATCATATTTACGAGGGCCCCCGATCGTAACGCGGCCCTCTTTACGAGTCCAATTTCGCTCGGGGCCCAAATGAAAAGGTGCAGATGTAAATTTCACTCGACGTATTCGAAAAATAAAATAAAACACGAATAAAGAGAGCCGCCTCGGCGAGTATAAAATCCCGGGAAAATTTAATCGCACGGAAAACGGGTCACTTCTAGACTGCGATTATAATGAAATTCGTATGGGGGATGTTTGTGTCGGGGCCCCGAGGATTTTTGACCTTAAAATCGGCCTCGGATGCCTCGCTAAAAGGGTTTTAATGTTTTTCTCGTGATGCGGATGGATGTGTGTGTGTGCGCGATCGGGTTATTTTGGATGAAGACCGCGTAAACGATGTTCTTATTTGACTTTTGGACTATGTGTGCTTTTGGGTG
Organism: Hydropsyche tenuis; assembly: GCA_009617725.1. NCBI lineage: Eukaryota > Metazoa > Arthropoda > Insecta > Trichoptera > Hydropsychidae > Hydropsyche > Hydropsyche tenuis. The sequence continues at coordinate 22,918 of VTON01000221.1, read as the reverse complement.
GAAAAGTTTGAGTATGTGATGTGAAAAATGTCGAAAAAGGAAGGGAATGTGGTTTTTTATGATTTTGATTGATGAAATTTAAAACAATCTACCTTAAAATTACTGTAAGTGATGGATTAGAAATTGATTATTAGATTAGAAATTGAATATTCGTATTTTTTATTCGATCATCTCACTAATAACACGATAGTCACTCGAAAAATACACTCAATCCTTTTTTTACACGGGGGATATGTCCAGAGACTACCGTGTAAAAAATGTATGGTGACCATATAAAAATTGGAGATAGGTTCAGGTAATATAATAGTTAATAGTTTCTACTATTATTACAATTCATTATATTATCATTATTTCATAGGAATATTTTTTTTTTCATTATAAAACAGACTATTTCATGATCTAGAAAAGAGCTTATTGTTAGTTTTCCATTATAGTCTTATATTAAAAAAATAATTATTTAAAATTAATGTAAAAAAAACAGCGATGAAAATCTACTAAGTATATCTCGTATTAAACCTTATTCAAATCTTTTATTATAATATATACATTATTTCATAAAATGTAATCAGTTATTCCGATTGTGTACATAATAAAAAAAAATATATATTTTTAATAAAGCAGACATATTATCTAAGTAGTAAAGATAACTGCATGCAAGCGTACATGAAGGCATGTTATGAAATTCTTATTTAACGGACATAATAAAAAGCCTTAGCGTGAATTAAGTTGCGGACTGGTGATTTCAATAAAAAAATATAATAAGTTTATAAATTTATTGAAAGACTTCTTCGTACAGATTGAAATATTAAGTTGAGGTATGATGGAATACTGCTCGGTCTACATTGGGCGCGACCAGCTTATATAGGATTCGATAAGGTAATGAAAATATGGCGTGATAATGAAGGAAATGACATCATCTTTATGTTTTTATAGATATGGGATAGTTTCCGGCTCAGCTGGTTACAGATTACCGGCACCGACTTCGAAGAAACAATAATTGATAATTCCTTATCAGCAGTACATGAATGTGCAAATTAATAAAAATATTTGATTCTACCGCGAAGCAAACAAACATATTTTTATATGACGTAATAAATAAACTTATTTTGTATTTTGTTGTATTGGGAGATGACGTACTGATGTAATCGTAACGATCGATTGATGAGCGATCGTAACTCGTGTACAGCTCATTTATAACATTATCACATTAAATAGAAAAAACAGAATTTTTTCTTTATAGAAACCATTAAAACATTTCATACAAAAAAGATCATTTTTTTTCAGCATAGACAAAGCGAAACGAGATAACGATAATTTATATAACGAGTTCCGAAATACGTTTATTGTACGTTTTTGTCGTCATCTGAAGTTGCGTGGAAGCTGTTGGATACATTTTCCATTTATTTTCCAGCGCTGCGCGGAAACTAGCGGCGGAAGGCTTCTTGCAAAAGAGAAAAAATAAAGCGAGAATATTTCTCATTAAGCTCCTAGCAAAGGAGACCTTAAATAACTTACACCCCGAAACACGGATACGTACTTTATACACGCCTTACATAAATATTTCTCGTTGGCATAAGCTGGCATATATTATTTTGTAAGTCACAAATTGCCGTTTTGTAAATTCACTATCTAAATTTCAATAATTCTCATTATTGAATACTATTTGTATAAGTGAAATTTATCATTGATAAGTGTGTCAGATTTTCTGAAGAATTTTGTTGTATATTTTGTTAGGAAGTATTATGTGTATGTACAGTTTTCTCTGACAGAAAAAGGACAGATTAGCGTCTAATCCGCCCTCGTAATATATAATATGTATAATGAAAATTAATTGAATCAGAATTTCTCAAAGTAATGTATGTTATTTTTCTTTACATGTTCACAAAATCACATATCCACAATCACATATTCACCATTGAAATTAATTTAATTATTAAGTGCATAAAATGAAAAACTCATGATTCTAATTACTTTAATGATTTAAAAAGGATTATGATTTTTTTAAAGAATTAATTAAAATATTCATAACAAGATCAAAATTAAATTAAATTATTCGACATCTTTTCTCTTATATAATAGGTTGGAAACCGCTGAATTAAGCCACAAAAGAATTCTATTATTGAATTACCCTTAATTATACTTTTATTAAAGGGATTGTATGATACTGCGACGCAGCGCAGAAATATAATAATAATGAACGGCAACGTAATATTACGTAAAAAAAAACTCACAAAGAATATGAAAAATAAATGTAAATTATGAGTTCCCTGAAAAAAATGTGCATGAAAGCAACAGCTGCTCTCTACTTGACTTGAGTTTTCAAAGCGATGAAAATTTTTGATGCAGACTCTATATAAAATAACGTCATTGCCGAACTAAACACCCATCTTCACTATGTATATTAAAAATTCCTTTTCGCAAGCTAATCCATTTTCTCACTTTGTATTTCATGGGTGTTTATGCAAACATCTCGGATATACGTTGAGGTGCAGTAGAGCAAAACCTAATTTGCAAATTGAATTCACGGAATTTTCCTCCATTGGGAAAACATTTTCTGAATGATAGAAATCACAAATCAATACATAATACTATTATAATGAAAAAAAACGAAATGAAACGATTTATATTTTATTGAATTGTTTCAAAAAGATATATGTATATTTTTTTATATCAATCTGATTACCGGTAGTGTAGCAACCCATTGGCAATTGGGCAAGCGCCATGGGCGCCCAATTTGAAAAGCGCCAAACACACCCTCTTTTTTTAAATAAAACGAATGTAAAAATTTGAGATGATTCTATGTATTTTCGAAATATCCCAATGAACAATTACGTATTTTATTTGATGAAAATTGCAATTTAATATCAATAAAAAATTAAAATAAATTTCGCCTGCGGTGCTATCCTCAATCAAGTTGATATATTATAATATAATATATCAACTTCTTTCATAAATTATCATTTGATTTTCATGATAAAATTTTCAATTATTTTCAGATAATTTAGATTTTTTCCATATTTCAAAATATATTCTTTAATAAAATTTTTTTTTTTCTATCTAATAAAAAAAAATATATATATGATAAGGCGCGAAAAACATTACAACGGCTTTGCTGATTACTAAAAATAGAAAGATTTCAATATAATTGCATCCTTAAACGAAGTATTATATTATAATAAAAATGTAATTTGAATGAATTTATTTATTAAATACTGCAATATAATCTCGAATTCGATCAAAACCATTTCTAATTATTCGAAAAGTTTCGAATTCAATCTGCGACATCACAAAACGAAACCTTATATTCGAACAAACTATCACTCCGAAATCGGAAAATGCAGACATTGACGGCAACGCACACAATCGAAATCACGGCATATAAACGTGAACGTACACGTTCGCGAAAATATAATATAATATGTACGTGTACGGGCGCAATTTCTTCGGCAAACAGAACGTGATCAAACATATCGAGTTTTCCCGGTTTAACGGTTTCAATAGAGAAAATTCTCTTTTCGCTATAGGGCGTGTTCTGAAGGAATTTATGCATGTTGTGATTGTTCTTTGATTTTTGTTGCTGTGATCGGAAATCGAGAATTTTTAGCGGTGGTTTTGAAGTGAAAAATGCAAATGTAATTAATTTTTGAGTTTTAATAATTGTGTTTGATTGGAATGGTGTTTTTGTGAAATAAAATTTGTAGGGAGATTTTTTTAATTTTTTATTTGTTACTGCTTTGATGTTGGGTACGAATTTAATTGTACATTTCAAAGGAATCAATATTTGTTCGGTTTTGTACAGTTCAAAGAAAGTAAATAATGTTTATATTGTAGGTTTTAAATCAACAAATAACTATAAATCAAGAAAAGGTAACAATGAATAAAGTAAATACTTCATAGAAACACTATTAGAAAATTTTCTTAGTTTCAATTCGTAAAACCTTTTTATCGTTTATATTAAAGAAATATTATATTATAGCTATTTTTTATTTTATTAAAGATCTTATTATTTTGAAATAACAATTTTCAGATATATAATTACGATCAAAAGAAAGTTACCATTAATTTTGAAATAATTTTTTTTATTTTGATACGTCTGGTAATAACAATAAGTTTGAAATTACTATTATAAAAACTAATGGAAAACCCATTAAGTATCAACAACGCGTGTTATATAAATTCGTTTTATATAAAACACAAAATTTAAGATATAATTTGACAATTAAAAGCCAGAAATATCGACAGTTTCCAGAATATTCGAATACTCGATATTCGAGTAAATTAGGCCTTTTTTTTCGTATTCGGATATTCGGATATTCAGAGATTTGAAATTATATTCGATTAAAACTACATTACGGAAAAAATAAAAAATCGAAACATTTGAAGCTCTCTTATATTTAGAGTATGTATTTTTAAATTATAAATAAATATTATTTTTATCAATAGTTATTTTTTTACCAATATTTGAAAAGTTCTAAAATCTTTCGAATACATTCGAAAATTCGAAATGTCACCATTTTCACATTCGATATTCGAATATATAATTTCACAAATATGTATTTGGAATCCCTAGTTACCACAGAGAGACGGAAATCGACTACAATTATAATACATACAGAGATCATCATACAGATATACATCTTTTTTTTAATTTTCGAAAAAAAAATTTAAAAACCACTTAAAAAATAGAGTCCCTATTAATTTCCCGGATATTCTCGGACACGGCTGATTGCACATAAAATGTTCACAACACCAAACTGGGACGCGCCGGGATATGTATGCGATATGAGCCGCGCTGCAACACGTACTTCAATTATTTACATTCGATTTGCATCGCAAATTCGAATTTCGCTCGCGAATTAATCCGACCGGGATCCCGGTGCAATTCAAGTGCATCATTCGGCCGGTCATGCGGGAAAACGCGCAAAATCGTTGCGGTAGCGAATTTCCTTGCGCATTTCTTTGGCTATTTTTCGTAAATTACTACGTCGTTTCCTGCCCGAAAGGCAAGGGAGGAAAAAGAGTGTAATATTTATAAGATTCGTCGGAAAAAGTGAACACGCAAACGTTGCGTTCGTATCACGCAGACTCAAGATTAATTCGTACTCCGAGAAAAACGTGAGGTAATTATCATGACGGTGACCAATGGGATGATTATTTATTTTTTTCAGATGTAAAAATAGATAATATGTTTTGTATCAAATACGTGATGTTTAGTCGTTAATATGCTTTTAAGGTACATTCGAATGATTTATGTGTAAGGCAGATTTTTCGTAATATAAGTTAGATAAGTTCAATTTTTATATTGTTCCACGTAGTCTCACTCCGGAAATTTTTAGCACTCGTTAATCAAGGTTTGGATTTTCCAGTTCTGTGGAAATCAATCAAGCGTCAAAAAGTTTTATTATCGGAAAAGCTGCTTAAAATCAATATGAAAAATGTACGTGGAAGATATAAAATTCACTCACATATGTTATATGAAAATTACGTAATCATCTAATGAAAAAAAACGAATGCATCCGATAATTATTCAGAAAATAAATTCATAACTTATGGTGTTCATAAAAAATATATTTTTATACAATTTATTTTGTTTAAATAAAAGAAGTGAAAAATATTTATCATTATCATCGATCATATACAACACTTAAAATCTATTCCATGATAAAAATTTCGATAATAATATAAATTATCTTATTTGAATGAAAAACTATTTTTTGTGAAACTTGATAGTTTCATACATCTGATGTATATCATTTAAATTCATTATTGATAACATTCTACATATGTATATTATAATAAAATTTTGAAATGATGACATAAAAGTCAACAACAACAACAACAACAACAACAACACGTAATGCGGAGCCTCATTTTGTGTGCACGAAATGTAAATTTTGATCTTAAACTCCTCATTTAAACACTAGAGATAAGGTCCTCCGAAAAAATCCAAATTAACAAAGGAGTCCAGAATATTTCTCAAATATCTCGCCCAGTTTATACGGCCTATTTGAAACCGTCACTTTTGTAATATTTCACGCGAAAATTCAACAGAGCATTAAATATCTCATGCCCTTCCTTCTTATTTTCGTTCCAGCTTTTAGCCACGGCTCCAGAGGCGGGTGGTTTTCGTTCTTCTTCTGAATTATAATGCGAAACATGCTCCGTTTGCATTTATGTATATTTAACAAATATATATATCCGGAGTGCGCTATATGTACAAATGGCGGCGAATGTTTTCGAAAATGACTTGCCTCTAATCTGAAAACTTAAACGGGCCGCTTGTTTCGTTTAATTTATTTGCAATAAAAGGCTCCTTCCCACTTTTATGAGCTGTTTAAAACATTGCGCTTGCGTAACATGGTCCAGACTCCTCGAAATGTTCTATTGTTAAATTCTAAGCCGGTGAGATTTCAGGCATTCGGGTAGAAGCACTAATAAAGGAAAATTTCAATGGAAACGTGTGGGTGCAAAAGTGATTTTTCGATACATGTTTACCTGTTTAGAGTATTCATGAAAAAGGAATGAAGTAATACATTTCAAGGACATATTATATAGGGTGTCTCAAAATAGAAGATAGAAGTAATTTTGATAGAAAAAATAGATTTTTAATTAAAAATTGTAATTTTTTTATTGATTCACACAGTATACAGTATAGGGTTACGTGTGGAATAGCATATCAGGTAAATGGCTTTACTGGCATATACGCATTTTTCCGTTGAAATTTTCCACGACTTTCTCGCGTAAATGTAGCTGAATTTCATTGATATAGCGCTCAATTTCCTCATTCAAGGTGTAGGGGATCGTGAGCTTGTTGGCATAAACTTAGACTTCAAAAACTCCATAGAGAAATTTAAGAAACTCCCTAAAGAAAAGAAAATAAACTTCCTAAGAAGCAATTCAATCATTGTATGATTCATTTCCTAGTCGTGTAATTTCCGTTTTGGTGATTAGAATTAACCGGATCATGCGATTTAACGCCTTTGGTGGTTTTTGAAGTTTAAGGTTTATGCCAACAAGCCCATGATCACCCACACCTTGAAGGAGGAAATTTAGCACTATATCAACAAAATTCAGCAACATGTATGGAAAAAATTGATGGGAAATTTCAACAAAAAAATGCGTATATGCCAGTAAAGCCATTTACCCGATATGCTATTTCACATATAACTCTATACTGTATACTGTATGAATCAATAAAAAAAATTACAATTTTTAATTAGAAATCTGTGTTTTCTATCAAAATTACATCTTGCGTGAATTTTGGGACACCCTATATTACGATTTTCAATAGATTTCCATAGAACTTAAATTTTATTTATGTATTTTTCAATTAAACTAACTAAGATTAACAATAAGTAGCCAAGATTAATTTTTATATAAAATCGATCACATTACGAGTATATATTTTATTACATATGTATATGAAATATAATTTTAAGATTAGATAAAGCGCCTTAGGGCGATTAAAGACTAAATTTATATGTAATGCAAATTACATACACCAGGCGCAGAAATGTCAAAAAATTAATGATTTTTTTAATATAATAAATATTGTTGAATCACAAAATATTATATATTTCATACTTATAATAGTATAGATTCAATGTACACAATCGGAGTCATGTTGACTGTACAAACATACATACATTGAATCTTGATAAATAAAACTCAACGTAAATATTTTTTTCGAATGGACAAACATTGTTAGATGTCGCGCAAAACTCTCTCGAATTAAAAATTCATTAAAATTTTCCACCATTAAAAATGAATCAACACTGTGTCAGTTTTCGAAGAGATAAAGTGATGACGATTCCCGTTCCCGCCCTTAAGAAGAGTGGAAAACGGTGAAAATTCCAGTAAATTTTCGCGCAAAGCTACCGTTAGTCAAAGGGAAATCCTAAATTTTCCGAAGCCGAGGTGACGCTGTGGAAAATTCCGTTGCCGTAACGACTGCTCTCTTTCTCTTTATGCGCGACGAGTTTTCATCTGGAAAATATGTATTTCATTTTTTATGTATGAAATTTAATACATTGTACGACTAATGAACTACGAGACTGAATCCAAAATGCGATCATGTAATTTTTCCTCGAAATTTTTGACATTTTATGTACATATATGAAAGTATGTTACAATTTTTATATAGTTGTGTAGTTAAATAATCTCGATTATGTTGAAAAATAAACATATAAAAGTCTTATTTATTAGTACTGGAGTCTCATAAAACAGAAAAATGCTACGGAAAATTTAACGAATCCCATTTGCAAATTAGATTTTCAAATCATATTTTTACTCCTCTTGAAAGGAAAACTATACGATTTTGCGTTTTTACGCAACTTTACCACATATGTATATGTTATATTATATGATTGAAAATTATTTTCGAAATGGATCAATAGTTTATTATACCTGATTGAAAGTTAATTTGAATTATCCTTATATAATATTAAAATAAAAAAATCCGATAATAATAAAAAAAATTTAAGTGATAAAATAAAATCATAAATCACTCGATTCAAATTAAAATTGAACTGCTTCATTTTTACAAATCGAAACAAACACCATTTATAATCAATACATCATTCCCAATTAAAAACCCATAACGAATCACTTTCACCCACTGACCCACATTTCCTTCGACAAATTTCCCGGGAAAATCTTTCGGCTCGCAAACCACACAAACTCCCACACACCGTTTACACAGTTCTTCTCAAACTCCCCGATTTTCCGTGTCCGACTCGCGAAAAGGCCTCGTCCACGATGCGGAAATTAAAACGTGTAATTCCCGTTTTACGATTGGCAAAATGGCACGATGAATATTAAACGGCCGGCGCCGAAGGGATCAGATATCGCCGTTTATTGGTTTCGCGGACGTGTCGCAGGATCGGGTCGTTGGTCATGGAAAAAATGTATATATAGGTATGTATTATATATATCGATTCGCCTTTTCCCTTTGAAGGCTTTCGTCCTCTGGGGACGTGTAAAGGATTCTCGAACGTTCAATATCGGGCGTTACGTGTGGGACGTTTCGATTTCGATACAGGTGATTATGATTGAGGATGTGTTGGGCTTTGTATGAGTTTTTTAAATGTGTATTAAAATTTTTAAAATGATGTGTTCAATATAATGTCGGTTTGATCAAAAGATGGAATATTGAAGGTTTTAATAAAAAAATTGAAGTTATTTCTAGCCAGAATATAATATTAATATGGTTGTTTGATAATGGGTGGTCCGCCGTCCAGCCGAATTTAAATTTAAAATTACTCATAGTAAATTATTATTTCAATGGAATGTTTTTACTTATTTATAAAGCAATCATGTGGATATTAAATATGGAACAGAATTTTATCCAAATAACCACCGTGTCTGTGCTGGCATACCCTGATCCTATCGATCAAATTTTCGCTGACTTTTTCTAACAATAAGTTAGTTGGCTCAATTTCAGCAATAACGCATCGGATTTCCGCTCAGGAATAGTTTTTGTTTTTGGGGTGGCCAATTATCACATGACCAGGAAAACGTTGACTAAATCAATGATTTCTCTTGTTGTATTTCCATGTAGCACCAACATCCTGTTGAAACCACACATTTTCAAGGTCCATGTCATCCATAGATCCCACAATTTTTTTTAATTCATTTTCAAACGGCGGACTCTCGTCGAAATATGGAAACCGAAAATTCCATGAACTACTCATGAAATTACTATAATACTACTACTACTACTACTACTACTACTACTACTACTACTACTACTACTACTACTACTACTACTACTACTACTACTACTACTACTACTACTACTACTACTACTACTACTACTACTACTACTACTACTACTACTACTACTACTACTACTACTACTACTACTACTACTACTACTACTACTACTACTACTACTACTACTACTACTACTACTACTACTACTACTACTACTACTACTACTACTACTACTACTACTACTACTACTACTACTACTACTACTACTACTACTACTACTACTACTACTACTACTACTACTACTACTACTACTACACTACTACTACTACTACTACTACTACTACTACTACTACTACTACTCAATACATGAGTATTTGCAAAACTTTCGCCATATTTTTATATGTTTTATGAAGAAATCCATTTTTAAAAATATCAAAAGCTGCAGATCACAAATATAAAAAAATTAGGGTTGCCATCTTGAATATTAAAAATGATGGGAAATTTAAATCCAGCGTACGTAATGGACCAAGTTTTTTTTTTCAAAAATTATTTATTCAATATAAAAAAAATTTATACTCAATAAAGGTATACACTTCGGTGGTATCTATATTAAAAAAAACTTATTCATTTTATTGGCTTTGCATTATTACTGATCGTGAGTAAAAATATATTATATTATATATTGAGTATACTTTGCCGGGTTCTAAATTGTTTGTAATAATACTTTTATTGCAAATTTTATGTTTGTATTGAATGAATATTTCTCGGAAAAAATATAGAGGCTATTTTAAGAAAAATTGTTATTTCCATATGTACGAATACAAGATGAAAAATTTTCCTTTTGTGATTCGGGAATTTCGTATATTTTGTCTTTGAAATTATCCGTTTATTCAATTAAAATAATTGTAATATGTTTATTTTAAATTCTCGGTGAAATATTTTAAAATATAAAATTATTAAGATTTACACACAATAGACGATATTAATTAGTATTTTATATACATATAAAAGCAAATAGACGCATTCATTTTATTTAATCAATTACATAACATAAGACAAAATAGTCACGTAACAACAAAAATACTATATTAAACCATCATAAAAACAAACCGAATATAAAAACTACTTTAATTACAAAAGATAATTACAATTTACACAATCAAAACACCGAAAATGAAACCGCCCACCTACAATAGGCCAGATTTTTTTTTAAATGTATTTTCGCGCACGTAACGCATTGTATTTTCGCGAAAGAAGGTGATACTCGAATAATACGACGAAATTACATAATTTTCATACACCGCGATACGGCACATTTTACGAAATTTCGCCTTATTATACAACCCCGCATATAAAACACAAAAATACATAGAAAGAGGGTCTTCTGTTTTCAAACATCCATGGCCGTGGGCGGCCGGGCTCTTCAGGGATCTCAAATAAAAGATTCAATATTTCTTTGTTTCGAATCCCTAACGCCAGAAAACGCGCCAAAGCTTATTATTTCGTGTATGTATTATACTTTCCGTTCGGAATTATTCTTCTCCGAGTTTGCATGATCTATGTGTTGGGTTTTTCAGCTGAAGAGTTTTCCGGTCGGGAAAACTGCGCAGAGTGTACAAATAAGCAATGGGAAAAATCACCCTATTGAATTTTCGCGCTCGAACTCAATTTCCGATATGGGTGTGAGAATTTTTGCAATTTTCGAAATGTATAGCTTTCGTGGATTATTCTAGGAATCGGCTATTCGCTGTGTTTTATTGAAATTCGAAGGAAAAACCTATATAAAGGGAAGATCTTGTAAATATGCTAATATCGGAGAAAAAGGGGTGTTTACTTATTTGGAGTACATCATGAAAATTACGTAAATATTTTCAGGACTCACTATTCTATGGAATCGAAAAAAAATTCAATCACGATTCTTTAATATAATAAAAAAGAATTTATAAGAAAAAAAACAAAATAAATTGCATACCGAAACTAGTTTTCAGCAACACGTTTTTTTGTCGTCGTAAAAAAATACAAATAAAATTCTTCCAAACGCTGTACACAATAACAATGACTATATATGTATTTTTCAGCAGCGTAGTGCGAACATGTTCTCCATTATTATTTTTTGTTTTAAAAATTTCGTATTTTTTCAGGCGTCAGAATAAACGTGCGCGCTCGCGTTGGTCGCGTTAAATTAACAGTGAAGGGCTTTAAATATTTGAAAAGCAGATCTTTTTCATCTCGTGTATGCAAATGAATACTGTGAGCCCTTTTGCCCTCAATTTTTGCAGGATTTTGAGCGTCAAACGCTTGTTTTCATGTGAAGATATTACGTGTTCAAAGTCGGGCATTTCATTTTGTTTTGTAATCGTTCATTAAAATTATAATTGGTAGTGTGAAAAATATGTTTCCAGAATAACATTTTTAGTCTTGAATTCTATTGAAAAAAACTTTTTCATTGAAAACATTCACGTTTCTACTTAATTTTAACTTAATTTGAACACTTGTGGAGCTTCTTTAGATTATTTTCAGTAATGACTTTGAATACGACGATTACTTAATATATTTTTTGTAATATACTTATTTCATCGATCATATTTTAACTTCACAAAAATGCGTACTTTCTGATTTTTTATATAAAATAATATTTCGAATACGCACAATTGTAACCAGAGTACTTTGCGTGCGTTTTATGAGAACGAGGAGTAGAAGCGACCCGTATTTGGTATGAATTACTTATATTAGGTCAAGTGTACTGGTTATATGAGTTACTCGTTACTTACAGATGAATTTTAGGAGTTTACTTTCATCGCAAGAACCGAGTTCACTTTGATATAAATCGGAAAATTTTAATTTGATTAACCTATCAAATATTTAATCCAATTCAAGCGGACTTATAATATAAACACGAATCGCCCTCTCCCTATAAAACGATAGAAGCACCGAAAAACTCACGGAAAACACAAAAACCAGAGTTTTTATCGTTATTTATTAAGCTTTAGCGTTGTTGTCGTTCTTTTATTTTTTCACCCATTGTTCTTCAAGCAGCAATCTCGGCGCAAAGTAGACGCTGTAATGGAAAGTCGGCGGAGTGGGGGCGACGCGGGGGTGTATATACGAAAAAAGCATATTTTCCATTATGCGAAAAGCGCTTTGAACAACAATTCTCCCGCGTTAAATGTTTCCAAATTGAATTGTACGAAATCATTGTTTGAAATGGGATTTGCGCGGAGCGAACGCATCGCGGTCGACGGAGCGGGTGAAATTAAAATAAGCGTCGAGCGTTTTTGCGTGTGCAAAAATACGCACGTTTTACCGTTTTAATATTTTTTATTTTTTATTTTAAGGTACACACAATCCTCTTTTTAACACGGTTTAAGGAAGAAGAACCGATAATTTTTTTACACGGTTTTTTTCACTTTAACACGGTATAAAAAAAAAACCTATCATTATGCCACAATGGTAGGATTCAGTACAGGCCAGCATACTGTTATAATTATTTGTATGTTATCATAGTTCTTGAATACAAATTTTCGATGTTTTTTGATGATTTTTCATAGCGAAATTTTTTTACATCACACATTTTTTATTAAGTACATTTGGATGGAAGTGGAAGTTCTGCCCAAAAATATTGATGGAACTTATCTCCAGTTTTTACATGGTTACCATACATTTTTTTCAGACGGTAGTCTGTGGAACGTATCCCCTGTGTAAACAGAGGATTGGGTGTATATCGTTGTTGGTTTGCTTTTTTGTCGGTTTTAAAATTGTCCGATGTGCAGTATTAGTCTATTACAGACGGTAGATTATCTATTTCAAGTTTATTGTTCGTTATAAATACTTTAGCTTTCATTCAATTCCCAGGAATATTATTTTTATTTTTCTATAAACATTTCATACTTTCAGTTACCCGATTCAGAAATAATTTCAAAACATGCTATTTTCTATACAAGGCAGTTATTGAAAGAGTAAATACGTTTTATATAATATGAAATATTGAGTACATACTTTTGATTTTTTTTATATAAATATTTTTCCATTTTAGTCATAATACAACCAATATAAAAATAGACAAAGCCTACCCACAATAGAAGGTTATATATTATATCTCTATCGAACTTTCTAAGCATCAATCAACTTGATCATTAAAAACATTCATCAATCTTTATTTATTGAATGAAGAAATAACGAAGCCTTATTTAAAACAACCGGTTGAAATTTTTTTAATTTCAAACTAACTAATATGCAGATTTACTTCACTGCAAGATATCTATAACAATTGAATCACAATAATAACATTCACTAATATAAAAAAAAACCAATCCACATCTCCATACATTTTTATACACCCATTTCCCAAACACTAATCACAAAACAAAACAAAACCCTCCACCTACCGAACAAACAACCCCGGGAAACTCCCAGGAAAATTTGACACCCCAAACCAAACTAATACACCTTGCCGAAAGATCCTCACACCACAACCCAAAAGCCATAATAACGGCAATGGATTATTCACTGGTCGGATTCACTTTATTTCAACTGGAAGCGATAGGCGTCGTTCAAATTGGAACGCGAACCAATTAAGAGGCGATATTCCCCGTGGGCTGTACGCTTCGGCCGTCTAATAAAGCCTTTTAAATTGACTCAACCCTTTTAGTGCCCTTTCTGGCTCTTTCAAGTCGCACTCTCTTCGCTTTTTTTGTTTTATATTATATATAGAATATTTATTTTATTTTTCTGCAGCGCTTTGAAGCGGAGGTAGATAGAATTGCGTTTCAATATTTCATTCGTCATTTATTATATTTTCCGAGATGGTGTAATAGAATACTGTTGCGATTTATCTATAATATGATTTCATATTGTAAGAAAAATTGCGTATAATTGTATGGATTTATTATTAAAATAATAATTTTATTATGTAATAAAAAGAAAGTTTCATGATGCATTATCACAATTTTCATTTACTAGAAAGTCTTTTTATAATTCAATCTGTAAAATTTTATCCAATAAAATTCGATACACATTTATGTAGTCTTATTGTTCATTACTGAACGTAGTAGTTATTTTTAACTTGTATGATTACGGTATCCGTTTTAGTCATTTTTTTTTTTTTCGAGAAAGTTTACTGTCACTTTTCTCCTGGTATTGTAAAAGAATATCCGTCAATATTGAATTATTAGCCCCATGATATATTATTCATAATATAATTGTAGTTATCAAGAATGCTGTTTTATATGTACATATATATGTATAATAATATTTGATTTTCAGATTTTTTTTAATTTACGGTTTTTTCAGCAACATATACAGTGATCAATTTTGGAATATACGATTGGATCACATATTATTGAACCTAAAAATATTTTCATTACTCCAAAAATATTCTCGAAAGACTGAATATCAGGGGTGGACAATTGTTTCAGATAATGGACCTGATCGAAATTTTTTGGACCATTGCGGGCCGAGGCTTCTAGTAAAAAATAACAAACCATTTTCTGAAATAGTATAGTTCTGAAATAAGTAAACTATAACTTTGGAAATCTTTCTTGCTGAAATTTAACATTTTTGGATAGTAGGAGAATGATCGACTTTTTTCTTTAAGGCTTTTCAAAATAAGTAATAATTTACTGCTCTAGTAAAATTGAATACTTCAAACACCATTCTTTCTTTTCTTTGTAATTTAAAATTTTACTCATTCAAATAATTCAGAATTTTAATCGAAAAACAAAAATCGTTTTGCCAAAAGTCTGTTTCATTGTCAGTTTAAGAAAATCATTTGTTTTCTGTTTCATTTTCAAAATTATTATAATATCCTCTTTCAATTCTCATACTTCACTAACTTGTTTTTATTTAGATTATTTATCAACTTTTTTTCGTTGACTTTGTATGATTTAAAATTTTTATTTTGAATAAATATATTTTTATTATAAGTAAATATCGCTACGGGCCGGATAAAATCACCTCATGGGCCATATCTGACCCACGGGCCGCCTCTTACCCATGTCTGCTGCATATACTAAAATTAATAAAAAGCTTGAAAAAAGACATTCTCAACGATTCCACTTCCGCACCACCGAACTCGAAACTACAGCCACATTCGGCACTGACACTCAAGGCACAACCACTACTGAAAAAAAGTGAAAACAAACACACAATAACAGATGGAAAAAGAGCAAGTTTCGGACCTTGATGGAGCCAACGTGGGCGCCTGATGCAACGAATAATCGCTCGATTCGATCTCGTTGCGCAACTCGATTATGTTTTCGTTGGGCAACTTTCGCGGCACGGTTGCTATGTGGGCCAAGATTATATTATGCTGGTTTTTGTTGGAGGCGAAATGCGCGAATTCTCACTCTCGTTTTGCACAATGAGCGTGCGCGGTTTCCAATGCAGGCCGAGACGTGGAAGATGATGGCTGTTGGTAAATGGATATGTTAGAAAGTTGTCCTTCGCGATTGTTTTTGGAAAATGTATGATTGTGACCTTTTTGTTGTTTGGAGAGTTAACTGGGTCGGCCTAGTGATGGTAGTTTGGTAGATTTGTATGATGATTTTCAGTTGTTTTGTTGAAATGTAAAAAATGGTGGTTATTGGAAAATTAATGAATTGAAATACACCTAATCCTCTTTTTACTACCGTATAAAAACAAATTATTTTGACGATATAAAAATCGAAATAGGTTCCTTTAGTATTATATATTTGGATAGAACTTCCATCCAAATGTGTTCTTTATAAAAAATTTGTATTATGAAAAAAATTCACCATGTAAAATCATCAAAAAACATCGGAAATTTTTATTTAATAACTATAATTACATACATGTAATTATAACAGTATACTGACCTGCGCCGAATCTTATCATTGTGGCATAATAATATATATTTTTTAATATCATGTTTAAGTGAAAAAACCGTATAAAAAAAGTTATCGGTTTTTCTTACTTGAATCGTGTTATTTCAGAACTTTATAAAAAGAGGATTGGGTATATTACGTTATAATGAGGGAACAAAATATTTGGTCAGTATTATTTCATTAGGTGGTCAGTAAAAATAACAGTAAAGCTATTAAATTTAACTTTAGCTAGTTAAATTATGCTTGGGAACTAGTATTGTGAACATTAATTAAAAATGGAAGCACGTATACGCTATATATAACAATATTATAATGAACTGATAAATTTGCGAAACTAAACGTTTTACCTGAAACATATTTAGCAAAGTCGTAATAAAACGAGTTTCATCAAAATATTATAACAAGTTTGTTATAATATTTTGATGAAAAATAAATATACCAAATTTTTGGTAGTTACCAAAAATTTGTCGCCTGTCTGTGCTGTCGAAAATATTGACGATGGACCTCTTGTTAGTATAAATTATAATAATAATAATAATAATAATTTCTATTTTATGATATACTAGCGTATTCGGACTGGCTGCGCCAGTCCTCACGCTAGAACCTTGGCCCCCCTGGCTACACTCCACACCCACTAATATTGAGTTGTAGAAATTAATATCGATTTAAAATTGGAAAAAAATGATTTATCGAAAAAAAAAAAAAAAAAAAGTATTTTGAAAACATTTATCATTTTATTATCATTTATTGAAACGAAATCTAAAAAAAAATTATAAAAATTTATAAAAAAGTTTGAGAACCGCACGCTTAAATATAGAAATGAAAAAAAATCATTATAACTTTATAAAAAGTTTGAGGATTGCACGATTTTATATTATACCTCAACGCTAGTGGGTAAGCCCTTCGGGCGTACCGGCTCGCCCTGGCTACACACCCAAATCCACTAATATTGAGTTGTAGAAATAAATATCTATTTAAAATTTAAAAAAATTATTTATCGAAAAAAAACGTATCTTGAAAATATTTATTATTTTCTTATTATTTATTGAAACGAAATCTAAAAAAAAAATATCGATATTTGACTTCGTATTGCGAAAATATAGAAATAAAAAAAAAACATTAAAACTTTATAAAAAAGTTTGAGAACCGCACGTTTAAATATAGTAATAGAAAAAAAATCATTAAAACTTTATAAAAAAAAGTTTGAAAAAAATAGAAAAAAAAATAAAAAAAATCAACTACACAGTTTGACATTCGTATGATTCGGTAAATCGATTAATTAATGTAAAAAAATTATTGATAAGGATTCGATGACTTATTAATATGTACAATAGATACGGTTTTGGCATATTGAAACACCTGAAGGTACCAATGTGCCAAATGACAGCTATCGTTCGGAATTCAAGATGGCGGCGTCCAAAAAATCGTAAATTTCGAGTTTTTACGCATTCAATTTCATATATTTCAATAAATACCGCACTCCCGTCCGAAATTTGAAATAGATCGTCACACAGGGATCCATAGCAAGATAAACCGCCCCTAAAATAACCCCCCACTGTGAAAAAAACCCTGAAAAAATCAAAAGGGGCGCCTAAAAATTTTCAATTAATTAATTTTTTGCGAAATTTAATTCGGCCTTTTTCGAGATTCTAAAGTACGCCAGTCACTAAAGGATTATTTTTTAAGGTATTTGAGAAAGTTTCAACGTTCTAGGTGGTTTCGTCACAGTTTGTATAAAGGACAAACTTTAATTAAAAAAAAAGCGTCTCAGACAGACAAACTTTCAGTTTTATAATAGTACTAGCGTATTCGGACTGGCTGCGCCAGTCCTCACGCTAGGACCTTGGCGCCCCTGGCTACACTCCACACCCACTCATATTGAGTTGTAGAAATTAATATCGATTTAAAATTTGAAAAAAATGATTTTTCGAAAAAAACGTATTTTGAAAACATTTATTATTTTATTATTATTTATTGAAACGAAATCTAAAAAAAAAATTATAAAAATTTATTAAAAAGTGTGAGAACCGCACCCTAAAATATAGAAATAAAAAAAATCATTATTAATTTATTAACCGCACCCTTTTTATTAATCGTACCGTAATATTTTTGTTGTATGGAATGTAGGACTGTAGGAATGTAGCCAATAGATACGTATTTCGCTCAACACGTCCATATCGGTTATATTATATTTGCGCGATCGAATGTAGGACTTATTGATATGTGAATAGATACCGTTTTGGCATATTGAAATACCTGAATGTTTTCATTGAGACAGATTTCGAAATGACAGCGTACGTTCGAAAAACCAAGATGGCGGCGTCCAAAACATCGTAAATTTCGAGTTTTTACGCATTCAATTTCATATATTTCAATAAATACCGCACTCCCGTCCGAAATTTGAAATAGATCATCACACAGGGATCCATAGCAAGATAAACCGCCCCTAGATAAACCCCCCACTGTGAAAAAAACCCTGAAAAAATCAAAAGGGGCGCCTAAAAATTTTCAATTAATTAATTTTTTGCGTAATTTTATTCGGCATTTTTCGAGATTCTTAAGTACGCGCGGAGCTATAGGAATATTTTTTAAGATATTTGAGAAACTTTCAGCTGTCTAGGTGCTATAGTTTCTTTTTCTATAGCGGACAAAAATTTATTATTTTAAAATTGACAGCCCATGACAGACAAACTTTCAGTTTTATAATAGTACGCCAGTCCTCACGCTAGGACCTTGGCCCCCCTGGCTACACTCCACACCCACTAATATTGAGTTGTAGAAATTAATATCGATTTAAAATTGAAAAAAATTGATTTATCGAAAAAAAAAAAAAAAAACGTATTTTGAAAACATTTATTATTTTATTGTCATTTATTGAAACGAAATCTAAAAAAAAAATTATAAAAATTTATAAAAAAGTTTGAGAACCGCACGCTTAAATATAGAAATGAAAAAAAATCATTATAACTTTATAAAAAGTTTGAGGATTGCACGATTTTATATTAAAACTCAACGCTAGTGGATAAGCCCTTCGGGCGTACCGGCTCGCCCTGGCTACACACCCAAATCCACTAAACTTCATAAAAAAAGTTTGAGGATCGCAGGCTTTTTGTTAAAACGAAAAAAAATTATTTATCGAAAAAAAACGTAATTTGAAAATATTTATTATTTTAATATTATTTATTTAATCGAAATCTAAAAAAGAAATCGATATTTGACTTCGTATTGCGAAAATATTGAAATAAAAAAAAAATCATTAAAACTTTATAAAAAAGTTTGAGAACCGCACGCTTAAATATAGTAATATTGAAAAAAAAATCATTAAAACTTTATAAAAAAAGTTTGAAAAAAATTGAAAAAAAATAAATAAAAAAAATCAACTACACAGTTTGACATTCGTATGATTCGGTAAATCGATAAATCGACGCGATAAATTAATGTGAAAAAATTATTGGTTAGGATTCTATGACTTATTTATATGTCGATAGATACGTTTTTCGCTCAACATATTTTTCCATACTAATTTATATTTGAACAAAATTAAATGGCGTCGGGCCTTATTTGGCAGATTTGGCCGAAAGACCGTTTTTGGCGTACAAAACGAATTTTTCGCGTATTTCATTTCATTGGATCTCAAATATTTCGATGAATATAGCATTCCCGTCCGAAATACGAAATAGATCGTCGCTTAGGGATCCATAGCAAGATATTCCGCCATTGAAATAACCCCCCAATAGTGAAAAAAAAATATCGGAAAAAAAAATCAAAGGGCGCCTACTAATTTCCGAAAAATTTTCAATTAATTCATTTTTTGCGTAATTTAATTCGGCCTTTTTCGAGATTCTAAAGTACGCCAGTCACTAAAGGATTATTTTTTAAGGTATTTGAGAAGGTTTAAACGTTCTAGGTTGTTTCGTCACAGTTTGTATAAAGGACAAACTTTAATTAAAAAAAAAGCGTCTCAGACGGACAGACAGGGGGACTTTCAGTTTTATAATAGTACTAGCGTATTCGGACTGGCTGCGCCAGTCCTCACGCTAGGACCTTGGCGCCCCTGGCTACACTCCACACCCACTAATATTGAGTTGTAGAAATTAATATCGATTTAAAATTTGAAAAAAATGATTTATCAAAAAAAACGTATTTTGAAAACATTTATTATTTTATTATCATTTATTGAAACGAAATCTAAAAAAAAAATTATAAAAATTTATAAAAAAGTTTGAGAACCGCACGCTTAAATATAGAAATGAAAAAAAATCATTATAACTTTATAAAAAGTTTGAGGATTGCACGATTTTATATTATTCCTCAACGCTAGTTGTTAAGCCCTTCGGGCGTACCGGCTCGCCCTGGCTACACACCCAAATCCACTAAACTTCATAAAAAAAGTTTGAGGATCGCAGGCTTTTTGTTAAAACGAAAAAAAATTATTTATCGAAAAAAACGTATCTTGAAAATATTTATTATTTTAATATCATTTATTGAATCGAAATTTAAGAAGAAATCGATATTTGACTTCGTATTGCGAAAATATTGAAATAAAAAAAAAAATCATTAAAACTTTATAAAAAAGTTTGAGAACCGCACGCTTAAATATAGTAATATTGAAAAAAAAAATCATTAAAACTTTATAAAAAAAGTTTGAAAAAAATTGAAAAAAAATAAATAAAAAAAATCAACTACACAGTTTGACATTCTTATGATTCGGTAAATCGATAAATCGACGCGATAAATTAATGTGAAAAAATTATTGGTTAGGATTCTATGACTTATTTATATGTCGATAGATACGTTTTTCGCTCAACATATTTTTCCATACTAATTTATATTTGAACAAAATTAAATGGCGTCGGGCCTTATTTGGCAGATTTGGCCGAAAGACCGTTTTTGGCGTACAAAACGAATTTTTCGCGTATTTCATTTCATTGGATCTCAAATATTTCGATGAATATCGCATTCCCGTCCGAAATACGAAATAGATCGTCACACAGGGATCCATAGCAAGATAAACCGCCCCTAAAATAACCCCCACTGTGAAAAAAAAAAAACCCCTGAAAAAAAAAGGGCAAAAACTAAAATTTAAAATTTTCAATTAATTAATTTTTTGCGTAATTTAATTCGGCCTTTTCGAGATTCTAAAGTACGCCAGTCACTAAAGGATTATTTTTTTAAGGTATTTGAGAAAGTTTCAACGTTCTAGGTGGTTTCGTCACAGTTTGTATAAAGGACAAACTTTAATTAAAAAAAAAGCGTCTCAGACGGACAGACGGACAGAGGGACTTTCAGTTTTATAATAGTACTAGCGTATTCGGACTGGCTGCGCCAGTCCTCACGCTAGGACCTTGGCGCCCCTGGCTACACTCCACACCCACTAATATTGAGTTGTAGAAATTAATATCGATTTAAAATTTGAAAAAAATGATTTATCGAAAAAAACGTATTTTGAAAACATTTATCATTTTATTGTCATTTATTGAAACGAAATCTAAAAAAAAATTATAAAAATTTATAAAAAAGTTTGAGAACCGCACGCTTAAATATAGAAATGAAAAAAAATCATTATAACTTTATAAAAAGTTTGAGGATTGCACGATTTTATATTATACCTCAACGCTAGTTGGTAAGCCCTTCGGGCGTACCGGCTCGCCCTGGCTAGACACCCAAATCCACTAATATTGAGTTGTAGAAATAAATATCTATTTAAAATTAAAAAAAATTATTTATCGAAAAAAAACGTATCTTGAAAATATTTATTATTTTCTTATCATTTATTGAAACGAAATCTAAAAAAAAATTATAAAAATTTATAAAAAAGTTTGAGAACCGCACGCTTAAATATAGAAATGAAAAAAAAGTCATTATAACTTTATAAAAAGTTTGAGGATTGCACGATTTTATATTATACCTCAACGCTAGTGGATAAGCCCTTCGGGCGTACCGGCTCGCCCTGGCTACACACCCAAATCCACTAAACTTCATAAAAAAAGTTTGAGGATCGCAGGCTTTTTGTTAAAACGAAAAAAAATTATTTATCGAAAAAAACGTATCTTGAAAATATTTATTATTTTAATATCATTTATTTAATCAAAATCTAAAAAGAAATCGATATTAGACTTCGTATTGCGAAAATATTGAAATACAAAAAAAAAATTATTAAAACTTTATAAAAAAGTTTGAGAACCGCACGCTTAAATATAGTAATATTGAAAAAAAAAATCATTAAAACTTTATAAAAAAAGTTTGAAAAAAATTGAAAAAAAATAAATAAAAAAAATCAACTACACAGTTTGACATTCGTATGATTCGGTAAATCGATAAATCGACGCGATAAATTAATGTGAAAAAAATTATTGGTTAGG
>VTON01000220.1:0-66940 GCA_009617725.1 Hydropsyche tenuis | reverse complement strand
TACTTTGAAAAAATTCGCGAGAACCTAACCCAAGTCGTTGCGATATTTTTGTAGTTTCTCATTTTGTAACCTATCTTTTGATGTACTTAGAATAATTTTGCTGGAACCTTACCCAAGTCTGCGCGATATTTTCGTTGTTTCCTCATTTTTGTATCCTAACATATGGATGACTTTGAATAATTTCGCTCGAACCTAACCCAAGTCTTCGCGATATTTTCGATGTTTTCTCATTTTTGTAACCTAACTTATGGATGTTTTTGAATAATTTCGCTCGAACCTAACCCAAGTCTTCGCGATATTATCGATGTTTTTTCATTTTTGTAGCCTAACTTATGGATGACTTTGAATAATTATAATTAAATTGGCTCAGTGGTGCGCGCTTATACTTTGCCATATCAAATCAATAGAGGTGATCTATCGAAAAAAAAATATCTCGTATTGAAACTAAATTCCGTCATCATTCCTTCTCCTTGTGAATTTATTTCAAATAAATTCATTTTGTCGTTTAATACAAATTTTAACTAGGGCTCCGATCGTTCCCAAACTACACCGAATATAATAAAAAATATTTCTGCGACGACGCGCGTTAACTTTTCAAGCTCGAAACATGCCGAATAAAATTACGCAAAAAATTAATTAATTGAAAATTTATCAAAATTATTAGGCACCCCTTTTGATTTTTTTCGAAAATTTTTCACTGTTGAGTGTGATTTTAGGGTGGGATTTTCATGCTATCGGTTCCTCCATGACGATCTGTTTTATATTTCGGATGGGAGTGCGATCTTTATTGAAAAATATGAAATCGAATGCGTAAATTTTCGAAACTTAGATGAAATTCTCGCCGCCATTTTGTTTTTCCGAACAAATCGTTCCCTTACAAAATCTCTATTGGAAAACATTCATGTATTTCAATTGTATGCCAAAACGGTATCTATTGACATATCAATAAGTCATACATTCGAACCCGCAAATATAACCGAAATGGCCGATTTGAGGTAAATACGAGTAGGTGTTTATTGACATAACATAGCAACGATCTATACAATAAAAATATTACGGTATGATTAATAAAAAGGGTGCGGTTCTCAAACTTCTTTATAAAATTTTAATGATATTTTTTTATTTCTATATTTTCGCAATACGAAGTCTAATATCGATTTCTTTTTTTAGATTTAGTTTCAATAAATCATATTAAAATAATAAATGTTTTCAAAATACGTTTTTTTCTATAAATATTTTTATTTTTATTTTAAATAGATATTTATTTCTACAATTCAATATTAGTGGATTAGGTTGTGTAACCAGGGGCAGGGGGGGTGGGCCCAAAGGGCCTACCAAAATATTTTTCATAAAACAATCGATTGGTTTCACTTTTTTAGTTTACATTTATCTTTCGTCGTGACTTTTCAGAAGAAAAAAAAACAACTGTAAAAACCCGGGCGATGCCGGGTACTACCACTAGTAATAAATATTATACAAATTAATACATGAATTTTCATATATTTTTTTATTGCTTATTGGCTTCTTGTACCGTGCAGTATCAGTATGATGTTTTATTTTGAAAAATAACAGTCTTTATTATTTCTAATTACGATTTATTAAGATTACGATGATTAAATACATCACATTGAGAATACGTATTACATACAGGATACGTAAGTAAATAAATGAATTTAATCACTTGAAAATCCTTTTTAATTAACATCTTGAGTCTTTTAATTTGTCAATCGAGATCCACATTTAAAAAAAAAAGATTTGTCGTATTAACTAGAATAAAATTATTTTAAAATAAAATGGCATTAATCGGTGTCACAGAAATAAATACAAATTTCAATAAATACATAAAAAATGAAATGCTATAATTTCAAACATATTTTCATTACGACTATATATTTTATACAAGTATTATATATTTGAATAACAAGATATTTTTATGGTAACACAGTGAACCAATACATAATAAATCTGGTTTAAAAAACAAAATTCTCAATACTGTTAGAAATCTCTGTAAGCTAATCAGTTATTTTTAAAAAACGATTAATTATAATTATTAATTATTAATTAATAATTATAATTATTATTAATTAATTCTTATTATTATTATCATTATTATTATTATTATTAATTCAAATATTTCATTTTTATATTCCAACCACTTTTTATAAATTTTGTGCACGCATCTAATCATTACATAAATCGATTACTTACTAAAAAAATTTGACGAAATAACAATATTTAATCAATACTTTAATTTGTTAAGTTTTATTATTGTGATTGTATGTAACATTTCAATACAAACTTTTGTACCATGAATCCGATGTTATTTCATCAAACAAAAATTATGAAGATTTATTTATTTTCCCGAAATTATATAATATACAATGTAATAATGTAATATTCCTATATTGATATAAGGTAATCGCTTAGTAGCTTTTTTTATTCCCTTACAATATTATTTATTATATTATAGCATCTTCATAAAGGTAAAAATGTAAGTTGATATTATTTCTATTTATCAAGGCACATGTATAATATAATTTTAGGGAATTCTAATAAATCATTTAAAATACATTTTTTGAGATAGTATAATAATATATATATATATGCACGGCTGATAAAAAAGCCAAATAATCAAATGACAATATTTTATATCATATAATATTTCCAAATATGTTCGAAAATATAATATATATCCAACATAATTAAAAATGTTGTCGAAATCAAGTTAAGACATAAAGAGGAATAGCCTCAATCATATTATAACATATTACAAATAGCCTATGCTTCAGTCATTCAGTGAACAAGTATGTCTTTGAAAATTCATCATTCGTCTTCAATACTATTAAATTATTACAGCATTTATTACAAAATTCACTAAAGAATGGATAAAACGGCAAGTTGAATCACAGTGTGAAATAAAAGTCCAAAATGTGATTTTGGCTTGACATTATCGAAAAATATTTTTTACCGAAAATTAAATGCATTCATTGGCATTCATTTCGATGTTCGATTTCCTAAATGAAATTTATTATATATTATTATCATATATATATATACATACATACATACATATATATACATATATAATGAATAACTTTAATTTGATAGAAAAAATATAATCCCATTTCAATATTTTATATGAATTATAAAAATAATAGTTGTAATACAAATGTATTTTGAAAATCTTATTATTTCAAATAATTTATTTAAATCACATCACTATTTGTGTTGTCTTATATCAATGTATACATTTTATAAAAAAAAGCAGAATAATATTATATAATAAATTCATTTTTTTTTTTTTTAAACAAATAAAATATTTTAATAAGTTAATTTTAAAAAAATATTATATTTTGACCAATTCATTGATTCTTCATAACTAAATTATCTTATCAAATAATTGAAATTTTTATTAATTAACAAAAGAACGGCCATACACATCTATCTGGTTTATTTCTAATAGTTAAACGTATGATAATATCTAAAGTAAAATATGAGTATATACAAAACACTGCATGGCCTTTGCGTAATATTATATATCAAACTGAACACATTATAAAAATGATCATTCGTTTCAAAATACTAATATAGATTTTATTTGAATTGAACGAACAAACGTGGAATGTTGTACTTGAAATGAGTAAGTGTCGCTATTTACCCAAATAGAGGGATTCTTTCACACACAAGCCAATATTAATTTGCAGGCATGCATGCATACATACATACGTATGTATGTAAGTGTGCACGTACGCACACACATACTATGGAATGCGTTAACGTCTCCATCGCAATACCAGGTACCCTGCAGTACGAAAAGCAATCAAGAGCAACACCAACGCCAAAGTGTTCAACCAAAGTGGTGTTTCACCACCGCCCGAACTAAGTATCTCTTCGACTGGGATGTGTGTTGAATTTTTACAGCTCACAAACTGAGATGGAGACGCGCAACTGCAAATTACAACGTTTGAATATCATTTCACTTAATACTCATGCAAGTTTTTCAATACTCACGCAAGTGGTTCTCCATACGTGAACTCCAATATTTGCATATTCTGATAAGCATAGTGTATCATAGATGTATAACGCATCCATTGTAACCACCAGGGAAAATTCGTAGCCAGATAGCCTATTCGTGATAGAAAATTAAATATGAATATTAAACGAAGAAAAAAAATCAGCTCCATTGATCTAAGTAGACGTACCTCCAAATAGTTGAGTCGCCAAAGTATACAAAGCACTAACTGTAATAGCTAGATCGAGATCCATGCATGCAGCTCCCAAAAATAATCCGGCTGATTGTGCAACGAGAGCGGCCAAAAGTAGGGCTGCCAACATCGCAAGGAATAACGCTAAAGGGGGGAAACTAGGCGCAAGTAAAGGATAACTGAGAGCATGATATGCTGCCGGCAATGCCATCGTTAACGGTAATTCGCCCACCATTTTTGCCAGGTAATAAGCAGAAAGTCGGTACATACCAGCCCGACGCTCTTTCTCTACTACTTCTTGTTCAGCTGGAACTACAATATTATTAGTTTATTAATTGATGAGCTGCAATTTATAGTCGTACTGCATAATAATTTAAACATATGAAAAATATCAACTCACAGCTGCTCAGAGCTCCAAACAATGCAAAAAGCATCCAATAGGTTTGAGAAAAAAACATCCATCCCTGAAGATCATGTAGAGATGTTTCCACTCGAGGTAAACGAAACCAAAGAGCACCTGCCATAAACGCTAAGCCAGTTGTTTGAATCCAGTTAAGCCATGACAACATACGTGGTCTGGATTCTTTAAAATTTCTTCCGCATAATACCTATTAGAAATTAAGTTTCATTGTAACGATTCAAAATATGAATTTGGTCAAGTTTTTTTAGTTCGATTATTATATAGGTATTCGATACCTTGAATTGAGTAAGAAAGCTGGTAGCATACGGAGGTGGAAATGATTCACTGTCTACTGTTGAACTTGCGTGGGATCCTGTCTCCAACCAAACGAGAGGTGCCTCTGCTGTAACATTAAAAAAAAACAATTTTTTTTTATTTTATCATTAAGCGGAAAATAACTGATCTCAAGCAATTTAATCACATTATCAGCTTACAAGTAGCTAATTCCTTTTTGCTGATGTGATGAGTAAGAGAGTGATGAATAAGAGCATCCGCACTATTTGAAGAACTTGTAGCCGCCACTAGTCTTTCTCTGACTTCTGCTGAACTTTTCACTTGCTCCACTGTAAAAAATAATCAGGCTGATTTTCCTATTTGCCTTAATATTTTGATACAACAAAAATATTCCTTACGAATGAAATCGGCTGGATTGTAATGAGGAAGCATCGTTAAGCCTACTCTACCAAAGAAGTCTACGACTTTGTCCATATCGCCAAAGTATGCTGTTTGTCCATTACACAATAGCAACAGTCTAATAATTATTACAAATAAATAAAAAAGGTCAAGTTGAATTTTGAGCAGAAATTTTAAGGAACTTTTAAGGAACTTACGAATCAAACATATGAAATATTTGACTGGAAGGCTGGTGCACTGTCAGTATAACTGTTTTATGTTCTTGTGCTGCATACTTCCTCAAACTGGAGACCAAAGTGCGCGCCGCGGCAGAATCCAAACCAGAAGTCGGTTCCTGACATCACATCAAAAAATTTTACTCAATATTTAGGCGCACACAAAACTATGATAAAGAAAGTTTATATTTAGTGGATCGATTAAAAAAAAAGTATGCCATTTATCGAAAAAATGTTTATTAATTATTAAAGTACACAATTTGGGAATTTATTTCTTAAAAGTAATATCGTCCAAATGTATGTATACCCTCGCGTTCACGGCACTTATTTAGTCGAACAGTAAAATTTCTTATTACGGCTCGGCAGGTAGACTCCGTGATGGTTGCCATTTCGTGACGAATATTTTCTTTCAAATGAGCCAGGGAAGTCGGTTTAATGGTGTTAACTTTAGATTTGAGATAACCCCACAGGAAAAAGTCCATATGGGTTAAATCGGGACTGCGTAGAGGTCAATTTATGTAACCTCTCCTGGAGATCAATTTGCCAGAGAAAATTTCTGGTGGGGGAAAATTACTAGCATCCTGGGGCTTTAATTCTTACATCAATTAAATTTTATAGGGGTGCAGCTTTAGGTCTTTGTGCAAAATACGGTGTAATGATAAACTATGCATATTTAAAGCACTTGCGCTCTTACGAATTAAAAGGTTCGGATCTTCACGAATAGACCGATTAACACTCTCCACATTTTCTACCGTTCTCAATGATCTTTATCGCCCTGATTTTGGTTTTTACAACATTGTACCAGTCTCTTCAAACTTTTTGACCCATTTTTGATTAAGAGGTATGCTTTAAACATAATTTAAGTGGCGAAAACCTCGAATATTGCAGAATCTTCTACGCGCTAGTCACCGTTTTTGTAAAACTCTCGCACGCACAACGCGCGGTCCGCTCCCGAGAAACGCTCCATAGTGAACTCCCAAAAGCCAGGCTACCAATTGACATATTCCCCGCGCCCCTCGGATTCGTTGCATACACGCAGCAAGCTAAAAAAACATAAACTTTCTTTTGAGACACCTTGTAGTAATACACAGTAAAAGTACTAACATCGAGCAGCATAAGTGCAGGATCTGTCAACAGTTCGCACGCTATGTTAGCTCGTTTCTTCTCGCCTCCCGACAGGCCGCGCCGGATTCCGTCTCCGACTCTCGTTCCTGCACAGCTATTTAATTCCAAAAGCCTCAACAAGTGTTCTACGTGGGCATTTCTCTCTGAAACGCTCATGGTTTCGGGTAGCCTAAAAATAAAAATTATAAATTATAATATATAATACATATATTATGGGTATAATATAATAATATGTGTACAACCTGAGTGCAGCAGTATAATCGAGAGTTTCCCTGAGAGTGAGATTGGGAAAAAAGACGTCCTGTTGTAACACATAGCAGATGTGTCGTCGCCATCGTTTGCAGAGGCGGTCCCCATTGAGGGTCACCCTACCCGCATCGGGTCTTCTCCTGCCAGCTAGTACATCCAGCAGGGTCGTCTTGCCGCAGCCAGAAGGGCCGAGGACAGCAAGCACCCGCCCGGGAGCTGCGCCCCCGCTCACACCTCTCAACACCGCCCTGCCCCCCAATGCGGTCCTCACTCCCCGCCACGACACCACTGCACCACTGCTCCTCCTAAAAACATTTCGTAATATATTTTATTATACATATGTTATATTATATATCTGTGCCACTCGGCTCATTCAAAAAAGAAATCGACTGCTAAACAGACACGAGTCAATGACTCTGTAAGGCCGCCGACACAAACACTCTCACGTATTTTTATCACCGTCCGTTCTTGTTTCACCTAAATTTTGTTGCGATAGAAATTCGCGCGCATCTAAACAAATTCGAATGTCCTAAAAAAAGGGCTCGAATGCCGCAATAGTCATTTTATAAATTAAGGTCATCATCGTGTACGATTTGGCAACAGCGTTGCTCAAGCCTCGACTATAATATAGTGTAATTGGTAGAAAAGGGCTAATGAGTGAACAATCTCTGTTACGACACCAAACTACCTGCCTTCCTTCTAAATATCAAACTTCTATTGAAACAATAAAAGAACCGAATAAAATGTGGCAACAGATATCTCATTGACAAAAAAGATAATAGTTCAACATAATATAACGTAATTTACGCCTGTCTATAGTCATTTTTGGTGTTAAATTCAAATAATATTATATTACTAGCGGACTACCGCTACTAACCCGGCACTAGCGGGTACTAAACCGGCGTTGACCGGGTTTTTTTTTTTTTTTTTAGTTGTTTTTCTTCTGAAAAGTCATGATAACAGATAAATGTAAACTGAAAAAGCGAAACCAATCGATATTTTTATGAAGAATAGGCTGGTAGGCCCTTCAGGCCTACCGACTCGGGCCTACCGTCTCGGCCCTACAGATAGGCTGACCATACGTCCCGTTTTCGTCGTGTCTTGTGTTTGTCCCGTCGTTTTCGTAAAATTGTTTGATTTGTCCCGGTGGGTAAATATATTTTATCAGTAGTGTATTTTCTTAACGATATTAATCGAGGGAAATTTGTTGAACGTGTAACAGTTTTTTTTATATAGGGGAGGGGCATTTTTTTCTGAGCGTCCCATTTTGGATCCTGGAAAATGTGGTCACCCTATGCAGAAACCTTCCTGGATGCGTAACCAACATATTTACAAAATTTCTTTGTGATCGGATAAGCAGTAAAGGCGTGCATAGGACGCATACGGACATACATCCATACAGACTAGATTGATTTATTCATTTTTATAATATATTCTGTAAAATTACACGTAATCGACTGATAATATATAATAATTCTACATGAATTATTATGAAACATTAAATCTCTCACAATCAGATTTAATCGAACAAGTAATCACTTAATCCGATCATAATGTAATGTATTATGCGATAACGATAATTTACGAAAGCGCCTTCATGTGCTGAATTGTTAAACATTGCACAATGCATTATCTGTTTACAAAGAGTCAGTTTAAAAGTCGACCAGTTTTATTAATTTATTTGGCTACTTATTGCCATACAAAAGAGGCCTAATTTGCGTCGTCTGCATTCTTCCATTTATATTGCAATGTGACGTGACATATACACGTGCTTTATTCGTTCATTGTGCACATTTTAATTTAAACTCGCACACACACACCTTTAGATTCGTATTACGTTTGACAGAGCAACAACCACGCTTATGTAATTTAACGCCACAACGAGTGTGTTTGCGCCTATCGATGGCTTTCAATGAAATAGGATTGGCCGAAGCATATTAACATAATTGAAGGCGATGACAATGAATATTTTCAATGTCCCTTGAATTTCATGTTACAAGGTTAAGTAACCAAAACAGCGGGTCACTCGTCAAATTAACGCAGACCATTTGTTGGCTGAATGTGCGAATCGTCATGTCACATACATTATTGTGTATTGTTACAGCGCAGTGCTCTTCAAATTTACGAATCCTTAATTCGACAATGGAAAATATTCGGCTTTTCTGAAACAGGAATTCAAAATTTTCTATTTCAACAGTATGCACATATTATATTATATTATATAATATCGCCATCATCATTACAGTCTATACAGCGTCCAACATCCAGGACGATGCCTTTCCGATAACCGTTGAAAATTCGAGCATTTTTTTTACACAGTGATAAGAGAAATGATAGCTCTCGGAGGATTCGATTACCAAAAACCGCCCTTTGCCTCCGACAAAAAAAATGTTCTACAAAACTGCCAATCATATGTAGTTATTTTAAAAATGTTTCCAAAGTAGATTTACCTAGAACAAATTATGGGTACTTCTCCAAATTGTATTATATTATATGTATGTATATCAGTAGCCAGTATACTCGTATAATCTAATTGTAAAATATTTCGTAATATTATATTTTCGAGCTAAAATAATTATGCCAATATTAATTTAAGCAAATTTTTCACATTGTGAGATAGAGATATTGTGTATGATATATTACATATAAGTATTGTAATAAGAATGTGCATGTAAGAAATCGCCCGGTCAACGACCCTTATTCGACTTATGATTTTGTTTTCGCTTTCTAACGTTCAATTTCAGAACGCCGATACCTTCGATCAAAACCAATTTCAAAATCAAACGACCCATTATGTTAACAGGTCAATGAAACTGTTTGAAATTCCAACAGACGTTAAATACAATTTAAAATGAAAATAAAGTTTATCTTGTTTATTTTTCGTATCAGACATTATTTGTTACATAATAAAAATAGTATCAGTCGTTCACCCGGGAAAAAATAGACAATTCGCAAAAACCTAATGTAATAAGGTTGTTGCGTCAATTTTGCTATCAGAGATTATGGTCGAATTATTCCGTCGCATTGTTTTTAAGATCGCTGGAAAACATTATACCTATTATATTATATAATATGTATATAATTATGATGAATAAATTCGATTTATAATATTAAATAGTAATTGACGAAACACTCGCAAATCTTTTTTCGAATTTTTCATACATGCGATCAATGGAAACAAGACTTTTTACCGTTACCCATAACAGAATAAGCTGTAAAAAGTTTATTTTTCCTTATTTTGAAATAAAACCGAATATATTGTTATATACATACAATAATACTCATCTATTAATATTTTTTAATAATTCGTTAATGTAGCATTAATAATAGGGCTTATAAATAAATAAATGTATTATATTATATTACAACTTAAGTTCAATCAAAACATACAAAAACGTCTACATAGTAAATAAAATACGTATATGTATTATAATAATATTATGTGTATTGAATTTTACCGGTTGCCTTATTTTTATGGAGTTCGGTCAACCTTTACCATTGTCTTGTCGTATTAAGAAGTGACAATCATACAGACGATGATTCAAATATAATATAATACATTCAATACACAACTTGATGACTCGGAACGAAAAGAATATCAGGCAAAGGTAAAATTGTTATATACAGAATGATAAGTAAGTGGCCATAATTTTTGACTAATTAACATCGTCATATATAATATAATATTATAATGTGAAAAATAAAATTCAGTTTCGTCGAGAAAAGAGAAAATACGCGCTACGTGACTCGACCCGCGTTCAACTCATTCAGTATTACATCTTATATTACGTTAACAAAATGGTCATTGATCGATATCAGCATAGACAAACGAATTTCAATCTACTGCGAGTTAAAAAACACACATCATGTACAATTTCCTATTACCATTGGATTGGAACCTGACTGAATAATAAAGAACGTTCGTTCTATAATAATAACAATATACATATTATAGCAAATATCCATGTGCTATCCGCACCACATCTCGCTTAACTTGGATGCGTTCGACAAGGCACTCGATCCATTGACTTGTGTACATGTATATACGATATACACATATAGATTTCGTGATAGGGGTATAATTAAATGGTGTGCGTGAGCGCGTGTGAAGGTCCAGATTTGGGTTTCGCTGGTGCGCAATCCGTGTCAACGAACGGTAAACTATTCGGTGGCCACCACCGACATTTTATTACTAAAAAACTCTCGTCTTCTTACGAAGCAAAGTTCATCGAGCTAGTGAACTACATTTATCCGCAGGTATAACAATAAGAGTCATGAAAGGTCGCCGTCTTTGACTATAATTAGAAATGCTGTTGCTTCGATGTCGAATCATGTCGAAATTCATTTGCCATTCTGTGTGCAACCGATAGATTTGCAAAAAAAAAATGTCCCGCTTTTTCGAAAGTTTTTCACTGATTCATTCTTAAAATATAATAATTGTTACCCATTATATTTATTATATTTAGCTGATCGTTAATTGCAAATGACTTATACGGTACTGAATTTTGTTTCTTTAAACCATTAAAAAGAAACCGGTACAGAACTATGATATTTCAAGAAAAAACCGCGTGTCGACAAGATGAAACTGTCGAACGAGAAAAAACTCAAGGTAACCAAATGCAAATTCTCTAAAGAAGAAAAAAGTAAGAATAGCGTTTGCAAATGTATAGGTTTAGATATAATATAATATAATAGTCACAAATCTTACAATATCGAAAGGAAAACAATATTATAACAATATAAAACTGATTAAACTACATTCTAATATGCATATACGTACCTATTATATACGAGTATTCATAGTGTAAAAGCAAATTTACATATACATATGTATGTGTAATATATGGGTGGTGTGTGTGCTCACGGAAAACAAGGAGAAAGCCGGTTTCTTTAGAAAGTCCTGATCTAGAGCGTTTAGATATCTCATTGTTATAGTCACGGAAATGTCAACTTCAATATTATAACATACAGATCAGCGTGAAATTGTTCAGCAACACTACGACTATACCATATACTTTATTAGATAATAAATTTTACGTGTAAATGTATCTCTACAAATCGGCCACTAATTAATCGTCGGATAAAAATCTAACAACTAGGTCTTAACTCTGACTTTGATATTTGATATTTTGGTGTTGAGAAGAAGTATATTATAATATAAGACCAGCTGCGCTAATGTATGCCAAAGCGAAGCGAGCGAGGAAATTTTATTAAACAAAAACTACGATAATATGTATGTATAATATATGTGAGAATGTGTTTAAGAATTTTATTTGTTGACAATATATGTATTTGTAATATAATATAATATGTAGAACTAACAATAAGTTTAGAATGCGGAATCGAGAAAACGTCGCGCGTTACGATTCCGCTGACCTGTGACTGTATCGAAAAATCTCGGCGCGAAATCGAATGTTGTTGTGCAGAAAAATTACAGGCACAATTTTGTGCAATTCTATTTCGGCGAGATTCGACGAAACAACAGAGTTCTCCTTGGAAATTAAGTGGCCATTGGCCCCGGACCCGATGCCAACACTCTACGTCCGAAAACACAACACTCCGACGACAATAAATTCGCGATGGTCACAGTTTCCTGGATTGCCCGCCAACGACGAAGGGTTAACAATGTCAAACTGCATAACGTTGCATTTCGTTTTTTCTTTACGTCTATATCTTCTTTGAACAATACACGATTCGATTAAACTGCGTGTTACTCGTTTTCAAAACAGTTATCGTGCAACTGGGCGGCTTTTGCAATGCTAATAAAAAAAGTGTTCAATTTACTTTTCGAAATTCACTGTGTCGGAACGTAATACTGATTTTTTGACACTACTCTAAATATAATACATACATATATATATGTATATATACATATATATATATATATATATATATTTTTTTTTTTTTAAATAATAGTTCGGATGATGTTTTCCCTTCGGGAAACTGACTATCGATATACGGTTTCAGCAAAGTTGACTGAAACTATGAAAAATGAGTGCGATAAATAAGAATTTGGGAGAGAGACGACGACCGGTCACGTCTGTGAACGTTTTGTTGAATGTTTATTCAAGTTCCAACCCAGTGGCCTACATTCTTCGTACCTGCATGTCAATGCCCTCAACTTTTGACTCGTCACTCAAAGTCATTCTCCGCTCATCAATTAATATTGTACATCTATACTATAATATAATAGATAAAACACGATCGTCTGTCAACTTTCTCGCTTTAAATACAAACGATCATTGATACGCGGTGAAATTTTTTCATGACGGAAAACGTTCGATAACATCTCTGTAATCGGATGCACAAAAAGAATTCAGAGAAATCTGGATGTCACAATTACAGTTCGAAGACCCGAAAAGTTTCTTTATTCGGCGCCACCAATTCACATTATATATAAAATATATATTTATTTTCAAAATCGACTTGTTTGATTTCTTTATCATCCAAATCATTATTTATCTTCATACATCCTCGTGAATGACAGTTTTGGGACTGATTTGTTTATCATATCGTTGAAAAAATAAAATTTTATTTCGAGTGGAAGTTAAAGTTGAGAAATTCTTTATTATTTCCATTATTAGTACGAACTCTAAAGTTTCCACGACACCTATAATAACAACATAAGTTAAATTGTTCAATATAAAATTGAGATTTGAAATTTGATTATTAACACTTTTGGAATTGAACACTTCAAAATAGATTATTTTTCCCAATACATACATATATTCTTTCAATAGTAATCGAAAATTATAAATACTATATAAAGTACCTATGTATTATATTAAGTACGTCTTTGTGTAAAAAATATTGTATGTATAAATAATACATAATAGATTTTACAAGATTTTAGGCACTGGCGAATTGAATGGATTTTGAAATGTAATTCGAGCTTTCACAGTAGTGCAGATTTTTTGTTGTTGTATTTAGCGGTTCAAAAGCTTTCAATTCAAGGGGTTGAGCTAAGTCTATTCACAGGAATAAATAATCGAGCCAACGAATAGACCGAAATTCGCACAGCAACCGCGAAAAAACGTTCATTGAAAGTACACGTGCGATTCATCGTGTATTATGATTATTATTATATAATAATGCAGATAAATATGTAAAATATGATAAATATATGAAACTCACCTGGATCTCAACTCCATGATGGGCGTGTTGGGGGCGTCAGGAGGCGAAGGCGATGGGGGTACAGGAGCCATTTCCTTGCGACGTTCGTCCCTCGGCAATCTCAAGTAATCCTGCTCTCCCAACAAGAATAGATCCTTGGAGATGATCATGGCCCACGACTGAATCTATGAAGACGACACAGCCTTCCTCCTCCTTTCACCTTTCACGAACGCTTCATCAAACGTCACGACTACTTGTGCGACACGGCAATTCTCATACCTGTCGAATACGTAAGTGAATCATGTAATCGCTCGATGCTTTTTTCATCACACAATTATAATATAATGTCGTGCTGCGGTCAAAGTTGACCGCAAAACTTTAACGCGCGGCCAATTCACTAGTGTCTAGTCTGATTGTGAGCTTTTGCGGTTAGAGCCCTCGTTGAAAACTCGTCATATCGTAATTAAAACGTGTCTCGAGAAATTTTGCCCGATATAAGCTAATGTCGTACAATATCGTATCGACATTGTTCGATGTAAACAAGCCGTATGCCAGTTCGTTGACCATTCGGTGTGGCAACGAAACCGGACACACGATACGTTATCCTTTCTCTTCATTTCTCAAAGATGACTCTATCCTCTAATTTTATTATATTGTATTTCAAATATTCAAAAACTATTACAATTTTACGATTTTTTTCTCATAATTTACGTACACGTATGACACGAAGCCTAATTTTCTTTTTCGATGGGAAAACATATTAATTTTGTCATAATAAAGAAAATTTATTGTACTTTCTTTATGTTCACACATTTTCTTCATAAAAAATATGTATTGTATCCACTTTTTTCTCATTCTGAAAATATGCTCATGTTCTGTGATATATGATATATCATAATACATCAGATAGATTGTAATCTTTCTCAATCTGTTGGAAAATTATACAACTTCAAAATATTATATTATATGTATATCAAAAGAATATTATTTTTAGTAATACAGAGAAAATCTTTTCTATACATATTTCAAATGGAAAAACTAAAATAATTCTTTTCGTTTTTTTACATAATAATGATAACAAACCAGCAGTTGGAAAATTTTTATGGTTTCCGGAAAATTAAATTTTCATTTATTTCTAGCAGTCATACAACCAACAGATCAACGACCCATCATTTTATTTGTCAAATAAAAACTCTTAAAATCTAAAAATAATTTATATTAAACTGAAATATTTGTGAAAGCAAAATCTGATTTTTTCCGACAATTTTTTTTTTATATGGTAATCGTAAAAAAATATTTAAGTGCCTACTATTAATCGTATAAATAAATTTGACAATCGTTTAATGATATTTGAAGAGATATTTCGATGCGGAACGTTCTGAACTGGATCGATTTTATAAATTGGTGAAATATTAAATATGAAGTTTTCTTATGTCTAAAAAATCATATTGAAAAGTTTACTTTTGAAGATTCAGTTAATAAAATTAAATATCCCTTTACATATAAATCTCTTTAAAATTTCGTGGGCATATTTTTTGTAACTACGTTATTTTAATTATATTGAAGAAAAACTGTATTACTTCACCTGCTTCATAGAGACATTAGAACACATAATAATCTGTCGACACGTTGCTAGTTCAAAATTGCCGATTTTCAAAAAAAAATCAAAAGTACACACTTCGGTATGTCGAAACCGGTCGTTTGGTTGCGATTGTTTTTGAACCGGTTGTAGAATTTTCGCTGCTTATGGAATGTTTTAGCTTTATCTTTGCGCCGTTAACTTTTCTTCATATTGTTTTATTGGGTAGCAATTATCAAAACGTTACGTAGACAAAGTCATCATTTTTTTTTTCATTCGAACCGTTCACGATTGAAATTCATCACGAAATCCGACCTGCCGTACTGAAATAGTGTATAAGAAAACTAAATATAGACCGAGTATATTAATATAATATCAAAAAAACTATTGTATAATAATGTAATAGATTTCGCGAAATTTATGAAATGTTTGATTTAGAGTATTCGTTGCACATTGGTGCACTGTTCGAATGCCGGCGTGCATTGAACCATGGGGTTAACATCCTCCACTATTTGCGACTCGCACAATTTCTTTATCTCTTTACACATCATCATATGTGTATAATATGTAATATATACATGTGTACATATGAATATTATACTACTCGTTTTTAATGCTCCTTCAAATGACAATCGAACGTAATCTCCGATGTGCTATGTCACTTTCAGCAATACAAGATTACGACTCTCGAACGATTTATGACAGATTTGAAACACTTCCATGCAACGTTAGCCAAAATCATTCGTATGAAACCGAATTCGAAAATAAACGAGGTCCTCTCTACGAAATACGACCAAAGTATTTTCCGTCGGGAAAAAAATAAAACGAAGTAAGAAATGACTTAAGAAGCAACCTGTTGAAAACACACCCGAGACACCCGACGACACCTTTTACACTGACAACTACTTCTCGAGCTCACACTCTTCCACTTCCATTTCCAGCCCCCACTACCACTTTTTTATGAGTGCGTTTGTATGGCGTGCAATTATTGTCATCGGTCAAGTTTTCCTCGCCATCTTTAAGGGAAAACTCCCATCGCCTCGTATAATATAATTCGCTCAATGGCATAACGGGGTGAGTTTTTTTGCCATATTATGTAACGGTCGCAATCCGACAGATGTTTTGCGAAAAAGAAAAATTATTCGGCTCCGTTGGAAAAAAAATTATAATAACGATAGCTATTGACGACCGGTTTCTATAGATTCGATGATATTTTTTTCTCGCGAGTAAGTGGAGATCATGTCCAATTTTTGAACAATTGATTTCTCTTTATAACAGTGCCCCATATTCGGATGAGATTGTGTCGGTTCGTCGACCGCTCGCACACACCAACCGGTACCGGCACTTTTCGGTAACCGACTTTTCTGCAAACGTTTACAATGAAATAATTCGCGAGCCATAAAAACTTCGTTTTATTCTCGAACAGCATAACGTTCCCCTGCAGGCCTGACGATAGGGGGGTACTAGGGAGTACAGAGTTCCAGGGCCCGGCCTCCGTAAGGGCCAGGGTCGGATCCAACGGGGGGCGGTGAGGGAAATCGCCCCCCCTGGGGATCATGTAATAATTCTATATTCGAGCGTTTTTGACTACAAAATGATTATCGACCATAAAAATGTTATATTTTTCAAAATAAACGCATTTTTGAAAATATTTTTTTGATATTTTAACCCTGATTTTCAAAAAAAGGTTGAAAACTGCTATATTTTTATATTAGTTAATCCCGTAAGTAACGTATTTATGATGGACCTTTTCGATCCTCAGTTGTGTCGTGTTTGTTGACTTTTCATCACATTTTTTGTATTATATTGATCACAGACATTCTCAAAAAAACGTATTTTTTTTTTTCACACTATTTTACATAGATAGGTATTTATTCCGAGGGAAAAATTTATTCGCTTTTTATGCTTTACCATTTCTAGTAGAAAAAGTGCAACTGTCGCGATTAACAATATTACTAGGTAACTTAGGCAATATTTTGGAGGTTCAGACCCCTAGATCCCAATCTAATATTCGATTAATTTAGGCCTTTTTTTCGTATTCGGATATTCGCAAATTTGAAATTATATTCGATTATCATCCATTTATCATTTATAAGAATATCCGAATATGTTACCATTTTTATATTCGATTTCATTCGATTTTTTTTTTTTTGGAGTTTTGAATATTTGAATATTTAAAAGAAATAATAATCTATGTTTGTTTCGTAAGTTTTAAGCGATAGAAGCTAAAATTTTTAGTTTTACCATAAACAGGAAAAAAACAGTTTTTAAAAAAATTATTTTTCATATTATTTATTTAGATAATAAGCTTTTATTTTGCAGATAGCTAGTTGATAAGCTATATTATACTATAGTAATTGACGTTTATTAAAAGAAATAATCACAGTTAAAGTAATTAACGTTTTATTGCCGAGCCCCATTTGGGGATCATGGCAGATACAGTGCAAAAAAATTTTATATATAAAAATTCAATAAAGCTTATTAAAAATGGGAAAAGATTTTGTTTTATGGCTATAATTATCTCAAATCATCTCAAATAATTTATAAAAGGAAAACCAACCCATTTTGAATTAAATCAATGGATAAAGGTATTTTACTGAAACTAATTATTGCCAAAATGCTGAATTATATCAAACGAAACGAGATGGGGAATATCGAACGACGACGAAAGCTGTTGTAATAAATATATAAAATGTGTGGATATACTTAATTGGAGCATAAATAAACATAAAATAAAAATTTGTGGGGAAAATCAGTTTTTTTTTTCAATTTCTTACGAAGTCAGATTGGTCAAAATTTTCTGGCGAAGGGATGAATCTGATTATTTTTTTTTTTAAGAATAACACAGGTATGTATGGGTAAAATTGTCTGATATTGAATAATGATTTCTTATCGATTTCGAGGTGCAAATTAACGGAAAAATAATGAGAAAAATCTATCACGTACGGTTTTTTCGAAATCTTAATAAATGCTACTCAAATACCAAACTGCTATTATAAAAATTCTCACTTTCGGCATCTATAATACTTTACTTGAGGGTATATCAAAAATGTGTAACAAAATGTGAATCAATTTCATTTTAAACGTCATTTAGCACTTGAACGTAATAAAATAAACGTAGTTTATTTGTCGGTTAACTTTTCAAAATCTTTTCTTTCAAATCTTTAAGGGGTTATACCATTTTCCCGATTGGAAAATAGGTATAAAAATATATATATACATAGTAGTATTATGAATAATTAAAAATATTAACGAATAAAAAAAATTTAAAAAATGACGGAGATATGAGGCATTAAATAGGACTCTCTTTTGAAAATCTGGTGTACAAGATATCTCAAGATCTACTCATCCGATTTTATTAAAATTTACAAAACATATTCTTTATAACATTATTTAAGATAATAATGAGGGATTTTTTGATTGGATGCCATGTTCATAAGTTATAATTTTTTTAAACTCAAAATTTCGATAAAAAAGGATTTTCTTATCTTTCTTATATCTCGAAAACCTTACGTGATAGAAAAAAACTAATACCATATTTCAATTCAGAACCGAAAATTTACCTAAAATAGATACCTTTCAAACAAACAATTTTCAAAAAGGTAAATTTTGCACACCTGTGTAATCGGTCGCAGAATAAATAGGAAAATAAGCAAATGTCTTATGATTTAAATTTTTAATTCGTTATTAAAGGGATATGAGGCCTTGCGTTGTCATGAATCAATATTTTTCACCTTACCTATGTTAGTCAGATGTCTTGAAATGATTATAAGGCTAGCTTTAAGGTTTGCTGATAGTCTCCGAGACTATTCTCCGAACATTTTTGTTTTTTTGTGGAACGATGTCCCTTAAGTTTTTATCGTTGACAAAAGTTTGAAGAAACCAAAGGGCTCATTTCCAAAGTGGAAATTCTCTGACAATGAACTAAATTTTATAAATCGTCTGCAATTACTTTTTTGGTTTGTGATATCTTTTCCAAAAGCCGAATTGATTTGTAGATTTGTTGTGTTGTGTTTAGACATGAACTCACAAAAACAAATTACATGCAAATCTTTTGTCGACAGCAAAAAAAAATCCAAATTGTCAACCTACAAATTAAAAATAAATTAAAAAAAACATGATTTTCTTCTAATATTAAAAACAAACAAAAATCTTTACTATTCACGTCTTGTTCCCAGGACTATTTGCTTTTGACCGAGCGAATTTCGGTCCTTTTGGACATTGCAACGTAATATAATCGATCGCAGAAACAGGCTTTTCCCATGTCTTCGGAAATTCGGATATTTTCCTATATTATCTAAAAAAAAAAATCTAATACGAAACATCTCACTTGCAAATGATCTTACAATAGGAAGACGATTCGCGAGCATGTCCATCTACTGACCACTGCGTTCGGAACAAGAAAAAATACACAATACATAGGATACGTACAATATGCGAGTAGTATTAGTGAATACGAATTCAAGAATTAAAATGTTAATTAAATATGATATTTTAATATAAAGCGCATGGCCACACTAGTGGTAACTCGATTCGCCATGCTGACCCATTGTCGGACAGATGACTAATGGAGACGATTAGAGATATGAATTTTGTGAGGCTGTGGTATTATCCTGGT
The DNA here is from genome assembly GCA_009617725.1 of Hydropsyche tenuis. Taxonomy (NCBI): domain Eukaryota; kingdom Metazoa; phylum Arthropoda; class Insecta; order Trichoptera; family Hydropsychidae; genus Hydropsyche; species Hydropsyche tenuis. Next base: position 46,743 of record VTON01000220.1, on the reverse strand, counting down.
GGGACTGGTTTTCGGATGCATCGCACTCGTATGTCTACCTGAGCCGCTCTTTGTGATACATCAGCGAAAATAAAGGTGAATCGCCTTCACATCGCCATTATATTATATTGCTAAATTTTTTATATGCATATTTCTTTTTTAGATGTGAGAACATCGTTCGCAACCAAAACGTTGTGAATAACGCTTTCGAATCGTTTATGTTACAAAAATAAGCACTTTGTGCACCCATAAATTTAATAAAAATCATCAGCTGCTTTCACACGTGTAATCATCGTATGTAACACATGCCTATAACGTCCACTGAAAAAAAAAATGCCAATGGAAATTTGGATACTTTTTGAGTATTCACTGCACAGTAATAATTGATAGGAAACTTTTGATGAGCTTAAACACTAGAAATTGACCATACAACAGTGCTTTATTTCGGTTATCAGTACAAACCGGAACAATCGACAAGATTCAATCGATAACCATATCTGAAATTATTACATAAATATATTTTTCTAAAGTACAATTTTTATGTAAATCTAGCGTTGGATCAGAACACAATTTTTTTCTGTTTTTTAACTATTTTGATAAAAAAATTAAAAATTTCCATTTAATTATGGTTTCATGTTGAAAAAATTTTTCTGCATCCCAAAGGTGCACTTGGCTCATTTTAATTATAAATTAATTTAAAAAGGATTATTTCTTAGAAGAGAACAAAGAAGAACAGGATATTTGAGAAATAAAAAATTTCCAAAAAGAAGTCAATCCTCTATTACACATGTGAAATTTTTTTTAAATATTTCCACACAAGACAAATCTACGACCTGCAGATCTCAGATTTCGATGAAATTTTGTGTAATGATAGTTTATCTTTATGATCACAATACTTATGTCATAATATTAGAACACAGTATTCAACCAACTATGCTTAATATGGTCATGAATACCCAATGATACTGATTAGCTAATATTGACTGGATACCGATTTCTAAAAACTACAAATTATCAATAATATAATAATTTGCTTGTAAAAGAATGGCATAAAACATTAGGTGGTCTAGTATTTTCTTCTTTTTTTTTTGGTTTTGCGAATTTTGTAAATATTTTCTCCCAAATTCGGGGGCCCCAGGCATGTGCTTCAAGAGCTGTGCCTTAATCCGTCAATGTATAATATATATATTATTATTTTATTATATAAATTTTGGCAATGCACAAATAATCGAAAAATATGTATAAAACACAGATAAAATAATTTTTCATTTTCTTTATTGAGTCACTTGACCAATGGCAAAATGCTAACAAATATATTTTCTTTTTTTTTTTACAAAATTTACATTTTGCGATATTCTATGAGCAATATTTGTGCAATTTGATTACTCTATATTACTTTACATAGAATATACCAAAACAAAATAAATAAACTTTAAAATTCATATTCCTTAAATAAATTGATAACACAATATTTTAACAATTTGAGTATTGAATTAAATAATCAAATTCAACAATAAACTTAATAATCACTTTTGAGAAAGTAGTACATATTTAAAAAAAATTTCAGCCGAAAAAATATAAGATCGATATTCGATTACATATCAGTACATTATATACATGTATGGCATTACAATAAAAATCGTTACAACTTAAGTTCTCCTTTTAATTGACTTCATAACTTGAAAAGCTATATAATATAGTTGAAATCACAAAATTTCAATTTTTCATAAAAAGGTCGATTTTGAAAAAAATCATAAAATTGTCTAAAAAACAATCCTTTATAGAAGCATATTTGAGGGATCTTCAAGATATTTTCTGAATGCCATTAGCCACTGGGCACCTACAGCTCCGTCGACTACACGATGATCACAACTTAATGTTACAGATATAAAATCACTCTGCTTCCATCTGAAAATAATTGAAAATTTATTTGTTTCAAAATTCATACTGGGATAATTTACTCGATCGCTCAACAATTTATTTTCTTACCCCTTATCAGATTCTTTATCGGGAACTATTCTTTGTTGTGTCGTTCCAACAGCTAGTATACACGACTGAGGAGGGTTTATGATAGCATTAAAAGAAGTCACTCCTGCAATTCACATGAAAATATATAAGCAAATAACATCTCGCACATTATATTAACAGTTAAAACATGAAATTTTTTTTTACCAAACATTCCTAAATTTGATATACTAAAGCTGCCTCCTTGAAATTCTGCAGGTTGTAATTTTCCATCGCGTGCTTTCCCCGCCAAAGCTTTTACGGTAGATGAAATATCTGACAAACCGCGACCTTCTGCACCGAATACTATGGGAGTGATCAGGCCTTTGTCAGTTGAAACAGCTATGGAGATGTCGACGGTATCATATCTATCGATGATATATGACAAAATGAATAAAAATATAATGCAATATAAAACATACATAATAAAATACAAGCTCACTGTCTAATAAAAGTCTCCATCCATGCTGAATTTGCAGCTGGGACCTTTTTACAAGCTAAAGCTGTCGCTTTGATAATGAAATCATTCATCGACAACTTCACACCTTCTTTTTCGAGTTGTTTATTGAAGGCACTTCGCAACGAAGAAATTTTGTCCACATTTATATCGACTGATAATTGATAGTGTGGTATTGACGTTTTCGATTGCAGGAGGCGTTTAGCTATTGTTGCACGCATCCCAGATACTGGAATATCTTGGTATCTTGCTCCAGGAGGCGGAGGAGGCATAGCAGCGGGCGATATTGACGCAGCCGCTCCGGAAAGATCGCTACTAACTATAGATCCATAGATTCCGCTACCGGGACCTGAGAAAAAATTTACAAAAACAGAGATAAGTAAAAATATAAATATTTCAAAAAAGGGTGAGGAATCACTTATGCTTGAAATTCAGCAAGTTACAAGCATGTTTAGCATGACACAATATTGATTACTTTTCACTAAATTATCAAGCATAAACATTCCTTCGTCAAAAAAAAAGCAATTCGCTTGTAACTTGCTTAAATTGATTTGAACATGCAAGTGATTCACTCACCCATCGTTATCCCTTCTCTGGCTAATCGAGCTGTAAAAATAAATCAAAGTTTTACTTTTACAGTCGTTTTCTTATTAGGAAAATAGTGAAAATCGAAATGAAAGCGAACCTTGTAAACGCAAATTTTGAGCTTCGGCGAGCCGTCTCGCCATTGGACTCACAAACATACGAGAACCTGGAGCGGCACCTGGAGGCGGTGGAGGAGCAGCTGCTGGAGCGGGAGCCACCGGAGACGGAACGGGCGGCGGGGGCACCGAAGGGGCAGCGTCGGCCGGTTTCGAAACGGGAGCGGCAGCACCTAATAGTTTCAATATTCAATCAAATATTACATAAAAAAGTATTTCTGGGTGAAACTTATATTCTAATATGTAATTAAAAAGCTTGAATAAAATAGATTCTACCGTCGTCTACGAAATCCTTGAACGCCGCCACGTCGCCTTCGCTTTCGACTATGATACATATCAATTTACCGACGGGCACACCCTTAGTACCGGCAGCAGTGATAATTTTGGCTAAATACCCTTCACCGGGCGTTTCGAACCCCATGGTCGCTTTGTCGGTTTCAATTTCGCACAGCAGGTCACCTGAAACATATTTTCAATGCATATGATCGACGGGGTGGAAAAAATGTATGCATAAACTCGTTCGGTCGAACTACCATCGTTAAGTTTGTCTCCTTCTTTTTTTTCCCAATTGATGATCGTTCCGAGTTCCATGGTCGGCGACAAGGCCGGAAGCTGGACCTTGGTATGCGAAGGTAAATCTGCATATCGTCGAATTTGATTAAAATTTATATTGACGGTTTGCTTTCGCAGTTGCGGCACGGAAACGGTCGTTCGATATCTGAAAAAATATATATATCGTCAAAATTATAATTCCTCAGATAGACTATGGATCGTTACAAAATTTGGTACGGCGAAACTGTAATAGTTCACAATTCTATATTATAAATGCTGATCGATCGAAAGGTCGGCGCCGTCTCCGACTCGACTAGTAAACAATGTCAACGAATTCGACCTTACATGCGTAAGATCGTCGAATCGGATAAGATGTATCGAAAGTATCAATTTGTAAAGTACATGAGTGGTGTCGAATGAAAAACAATAGTATACTTATATTACACTTATACTCGTTAGATAACGACAAAGTAGCCGTAAAATGTTTGAAAAAAATTGAAGGTTTCTTTCGACGTTTGAAAAATAGAAACGATGTCGAACGAAAAATTAATCTCCAATTGGAATCCGAACTAGGGTTTGCATTACCGGTTTACCGGTAAATAGCCAAAAATAGATCATCGGTAATTACTGGTAAATTGGAAAATTTACCAGCAATTACCGGGAACGATTTTATCGCAAATTAAAGGTAGATACAAGCATATTATAACGAAAGATTATTGGGATAATAATTTGAAAGTGTTTTTATGGGTATGAGGGCACAACTATAGTTTTGTGAATTTGGGGGGGGTGGTAATCATTTATTTTAGTTTCAGCACTGAAAGTCTGAAAATATATGTATGGATTTATGATATTCATCTATAACAGGCTAGTCTAAAGGGCCACCACGGTGCCAGACTGGCACTCAGCGAGGAGCCCTCACTTTTCACACAGTGTTTTGAGTTTTATCTCAAATTTTGCTATAAATCGAGGAAAATTAGTATTTTTTTGAATTATTGAAATCGATTTTTTTTCAAGTACATTCTAATCAAAATATATGTATTTTATCGTTAAATTTAAAATAATGCAAACGGACGACCCTCGTGAATGTCTCATGTTTTGACCAAAGTGGCCCTCGATACTGAAATGTTGGACAAGCCTGATCTATAACGTATTTGAAAATATTTAGGCTGCAATCAAGAATGCTGTTTTTAGTAAAGGCAAAAAAATTATTTACCGGTAATTGTAATTTGACGGTAAATTGCAAGCCCTGTTCCGAACGGAATGCGGAAATTGAACCGAATTGATCGAAACGAATTACACAGTTGTGTTATGCAACCCAGCGAAACGGGGAGAAGGGTAAAAAGGAAACCGTGTTTCGGGCAAACAGATGGAAAAACGTGGAGTTTGACAATTGTCAATTGTCAATCGGAGCTTAGGTGTCAAATGAAGGTCATCTGACCGATTTACCTGGAGACGTGGTGGTGAGTCCGGACTGCAGCGCCAGCCAGAACTCTGACTCCATTGTTGCCGTTGGGGAGCGAGGGGAGCCTCACGTTCGATGCGTTTCCATTGGCAGCCGTTCCCGCTCGCCACACTCGCAGCAGAGCCCTCATCGCTACGCGTGCACCGCCGACGACCGATTGTGCCCGACTGCTCATCTGCCAATCTCCAGATTGCCAACTGTATTCGTATAATGTATTCGTCACAGTATTTACATCGCATATTCACAGTATATATCAAACGTCAAATTAGCAACAAAATTACCTTTTCGCTCGACAAATATCATAGTTGCTAGTATCAAAAATACATTTTCACTAGTGAACTTATTATAAAAATTAAACATTAGACCCAGTGTACATTGCAATGTACAGTAATTTAAATGTTTTCTTTTGTAGATTAGTATACGTAATATTGAGTCGCCTTCAGGAACGCACACGTGACGCTTCGCCTGCATTGTGGATCGTGCTCGTTTCCCGCGATTATTTTGTCAACCACAACCTCCGTTCCCTCTCTCAATATTCGTGATATCAATTTAAAGTATAACGCTCGATCTAACTTACTCGTTTAGTTTCTAAATATACGATTCTATCCATCCGCATGTGTTTTTAACATCTGTGCAGACCTTTTCATTCCATAGAAACACTTAACTAAAACCTTTTTTTTATAACGCCATTCGAGTTTCCCCAACGCCTGTAAAACAATCTTTAATTTACGCACGTATAACTTGTGTCATATTCCATTATATCTGGTTTGTTTTGTGCGCGTATTTAAATTGACACGATCTTAATCGAAGTGCTTATATCTCGTTTCGCGGGTGAAAATTCGATTTTACAGTGCCAGAAACAACACGACCTTCGAAAGACTGTAACAATTCAATTCAATCTTTTTCATTTTCTTTTCTGTGCTCAACTGAATTTAAATTAATCTCATTAATTGTTCCATTTTTTGTTCGTGCCCCGAGTCTCATTAACAGTACGCCCTCTCACTGCCGCCACACGAACGACGGCACAGCGCTGCTAAGGTGCCCGGATCGTGCGTCCGCCCGATCCGCGGATCACGCAATCCCTCCCGCCCGCTAAGGCGGAGCGCCCGACTTCCAACCGCGTGCGCGATTCTAATTCCCCCCCAATACAAATTTTCACAAGCCGCCACTGCTGGCCGCTCAATCAAACTACCGATTATTAGATTCCCTCTCTACTAAGTCCTAGCATCCTGATTTACTTATAACCTCTTCGAACATATTCAAATTCCACAATAGGAAAATATATATCTTATAACAGAATCATTTAATTAAAACGTTTTTGAACCTCAAGAAATTCCTATTAGAATCCATCGCCCTACTATAAATAATTAATTCTTCTTAATTTTACTACAAAATAAGGGATAATACTAGTCTCAAACTAACATGCTTGCTATCTAATTAACTAACTAACTTGTAAATCTGTTCATAATCATAGTTAACTATGACATAATTTAAATAACTATCTAATTTCAACTAACATACATTATAAACGTCATTCAATGACTAAATAACAAGTAGCGTACGATCAAAGTAAAATTTTTAGAATATAATAGTTAAATTATAACTTATTCTATCTTATTACTAACTATTTACTAACCCTACTAACCGTCTAATATCAACTAACTCTTTTACGAACAGAACGCAGTAATGCATTTGGTGGGGTGTTTGCAGGACTAAAACTTTGTCGTACAATTAGAATACACTGCATGTCCACCTAGTTAAAATCTTTCTTTGGTAATGGCGAAGACCGATGACGTGTGTTTTACGGAGGTCGAAGCCAAGTAGGATCAACGGTCTTGCCTCGTTTGACAAACTGGTGGTCATTGCGATCGCAAAAGTGGTCAGCGAGGACGCAGTCTGCTCAGTCTTTACCTCGTCTGCCCCGCGGGTGATCATTGCGATTTGCTTAGTGGAGAGTCAGCGACCACAAAGACTAGCACATAAGCTTGCGTATCGTGGGTCTGAGAACCTCTTCCGTTGGCATGGGCGGATTGGATCTTATGGTACATGTCCCTTATCGCTACGAGGTTGGCTCTCGGATAAGGTATATAGCCTAGACCCCCAATATTTGATGGGGAGACCTTGTCCTGCAGTGGGCACTAAACCGGTCGACAATGATGATACGTAATATTATATTTGGGACCATATACTATACAAAGTATAGCGTGGTATAGCATTTCATTTAGTTGGTAGTAAGTCCCTGTCAAAGCTAATGACAAGTAACTGATTTTGTAAAGAAATCAATTACTTTACAATGTTTTGAGATGATCTCATAAAGAAATACATCTTTTATTCCACCGTATTATATTTCGAGGTTATGTATGGTATTAAACAAATAGTCATTATGATATATGTGTGCCCCAGTATCAATCCTTCCCAAGTCCACTTTTTTTCAAAGTTGAGATTTTAATGCAGATATATAGTATCCATTGAAATGAACAATTCTTTCATATACAAAATCTAGAAAATCCTTCGGAATTTGGTATATTTTTAACATTTTAAGACCAATATCTCTCAAATCCTCAATTAGCCAGTCAACCGGTCGAATCCACCAATAGGAACGCAGCATTCAAAACAGCGATTATTTAATGGTTTGTTGGCCGTCGTAAGAGTCACATTGTTTTTGTTTTCGGCAATTTTAAAATGGACGAAGACAGGATCCAACAGGAGGAATCAATTAAAAATGTAACCAGGAAAAGGAAAAGGCAGCCTAATCGCTGGAAAGTTGTTGTTGAAAAGCGGAAAAGATATTTGAATACAACCAAATTTTGTTGCAATCGCTTGTGTATGTCAGGGTTGTCAAAAGCATCGAGTCATTGAGAGATTGATCGAGTAAAATATTTTTAACTACGTTGCTATCAGGTAATTGCTACATTATTGCGTACATACCTACATTGCGTACATTATTGCGACGATCTATTTCAATGGTGGCCAAACCCTGTATTTTTCAATATTCAAGATTTACATTCTTGTGGCATAATATTTTTGTTTCCATTTTAGTTATTGACTCATTTTTTATATTCAATATTCATTATATTAGCTGTAAATAAATAATACCATTTAAAAACCATTTTTTATCTTACTTAACAACCTTATCCCAATACATTACTTTTATTTTATGAAAATTCCAGGAATAAAAAAATAGAAATATTTCATTACCTTTCATGTATAATACAATAGAGTTTTCCAGTTGCAAAGTCGAATAAATACATCCGTCAAAGTACTGAGATATTCAAATTGTTTCAATTGAAGAAGAAGATCTTTATTTGTTTTAAAATCATTTTTCAAAGCAAGATAAATTGGATAAATAGAGAAAAAAATGTGAATATCTTAACACCTTGACAGATGTTCCCACTCGACCCCGCAACTGGACAACTTAACAATATATCGCTATCTATCGAGAAAGGTAAAATGAGTAGCAAATTCTGCCAAAAGGTAATCTCTATTTAAATACCCAATAAAATATTTTTTATGATATACATAGCTTGTGACAGCCCTAAATTTAATTTCATATATTCAAAGTACCAAAAGCTCCCAAATCCATTGAGCCTTAATTTCAAAAACGCCCAAATCTTGATCCTTAGAATCAATATCTCCTATCTCCATATTTATTTCCTTTTTTTGCGTAGTGTATTGGAATTTACATGAAAATATACATGCCAATTTGCTCCAAACAATCCAAAGAATAATTTAAAAAACAAAAGTCATAGTAAAAAACGATGGTGAATAAATAAGAAGTTTTTCGTTGTTTGCCAAAAATTTACCAAAACGGATTTGGGAGGAATTGATACTAGGCTCCTCATATACAATGTGATTGATTTCCATACGTATGGTAATTATGCGGCGGGCAGATTTCGGGAATCGTTCCCGGGAGTATATGAGATGAACGGAGGTGACGGATTCGAAAATAATTATTGATTTTTTTCATCAATCAATATAAAATGAGATTTTTACTAGGTAGCCGTCCGATTGCGGATTTGTAAACGGAACGCAGGAGACGAACGAGGTAAATTTCATCAGCTCGTTTTTTTCCGATTTATGAATGGAAGGATTTTTATTTGTTGAATTGATCATGAATGAAGGTGCACATCAATGAAATCGAAATACTCAAAAATTAAATAATTAATTTTAAATTTAATTAGGCGGCGGGCGGATTTCGGGAATTGATCCCGGGAGTATATGAGATGAACGGAGGTGATGGATTCGAAAATAATTATTGATTTTTTCATCAATCAATATAAAATGAAATTTTACTAGACAGCGGTCCGATTGCGGATTTGTAAACGGAACGCAGGAGACGAACGAGGTAAATTTTATTAGCTCGTTTTTTTCCGATTTATGAATGGAAGGATTTTTATTTGTTGAATTGATTATGAATGAAGGTGCGCATCAATGAAATCGAAATACTCAAAAATTAAATAATTAATTTTAAATTTAATTAGGCGGCGGGCGGATTTCGGGAATCGTTCCCGGGAGTATATGAGATGAACGGAGGTGACGGATTCGAAAATAATTATTGATTTTTTCATCAATCAATATAAAATGAAATTTTACTAGACAGCGGTCCGATTGCGGATTTGTAAACGGAACGCAGGAGACGAATGGGGTAAATTTTTACAGCGCGTTTTTTTCGATTTATGAATGAAAGGAATTTTATTTGTTTGGTTGGTTTTGAATGAACGTGTGGCTCAATGAAATAATAATCCGCAAAAAATAAAATATTTAATTTAATCTATTGTTTATTTGTAACTTTTCTTTTTTTTGTTTATGCCTATCCCAACAGTTTTCTTACTTTTCCTTTAGTTAGTGTAATTATGACATCAAAAGTTCAAATCTACCTATCTTATTTATATAAACCCATAAATTTGTGCCAAATATGTGATTTTTTTAATAAAAATAATTTTCGGCTGCTTTTAAATATTTGAAACCTTAAATCTATTTTTTCCCTATAACTGTGTTTTTGTGGATCCCTTCGGAAATATTAAAACAGAACTTTACAGTATTCATATTATTTTTTTATTTCCAACATTTGTGTTAAAGAAAAATATTCGTAATAAAAAAAAACTTTATTCAAAATATAATCAACACCAACACTTTGAATACATAAATAATTATTATGTGTACAAAACTGTTTTTGCATAACAGAGTTCGACATACATTATATAAAATATTAATAATAAAATTATTTATTTAGATGAATTATGTGCAATCGTCGCCTTCTGTGCATTCGATAAGGTGACTTTTCTGTCTGTAGCTCGTGATCTAATTTCCTCTTCTACTTTTTTATTTACATTTTTAGTTATGATTTTTTTTATTCTGTTGGCCTCTTCCACATTCTTCTTCTTCGGCTGAATAGGAGCATTGTTTCTTTTAGAAATAGCTGAACCTTTAGATTTCTTATTCTTTACGTTCTCTGGCAGTTTACTCTTCACTTTCATTTTACCTTGAGGCATTTTTAGAACTGAAAGTTTGAAAAAAACCCATGAAATCGTGCAACATTGTTAAATATACATATTAGTATAATATTTACATTAACAGAACTATAAATCAAAAAAAAATTCTCTCTAGGTAGAGTTGTCAAAAATTCATCAAATCATCGATATCGGTCAAAATAAAACATAAATTTAAAAATGCTTGAAATATTATCATACTAGAAAAATTGAATAATTTGAATTTTGATCTGTTTTAAAACGATCTGAATTGTTCATACAGAATGAAACTTTAACTTGCTTCCCAAAATTTTGTGCACTGAAATTTTTTTTATACAAGTAGACGAAGCAATCTTTCGAACAGAGTTGCGTGAATTTTTGGAAATTTCACGTCATGCGACAATGTTTTCTGATGTATAGACACCAGACAACATTGCTTACATTTCTGCATTCACTTTGATAGCAAAGTGAGAGCAGAAACGACGTCTTACCAAGTTGAATAAATTCTTATTCAAATTCTCAATTCAAAGTGTAAAAACTTCTAGCGAACACACTGTATAATGTCGAATCGCTTAATCTGATAATAAATAAACACTTACAAAATACTTACGCGTATAAAACTATGTAATTGTAAAATAACCACAAAATTTTGACAACTATCCGTCAGACAAGCAAGCGTGATTGAAATGTTGCCGCTCCGAATAATAACATGTCATGTATTTTTATTCGATACATATTTATATTGGTCGCCAGAAACTAATTCCCACGAAGCAAGCTCACACGAAGCAAGCTCACATGCTTTCGAAAATTTTCGTATCATTTAACAAGAAATATTACTTTAGTACTGACAAAATATTATGGACGTATACTATTACGTCTAACGTGAAATTCTTTTAACACAAAAACGCATTTTGGTGCTTTCAGTTTCGAGTTAAACGTTTTTCACTTTAATTTGAAAATTTGAAAATTTTCGAAAGCATGTGAGCTTGCTTCGTGTGAGCTCACTTCGTGTGAGCTTGCTTCCTGTGAGTTTACTTCATGTGCGTTTGCTTCGTGTGAGCTAGCTTCTGGCCACCATTTATATTTATTAAAACAAATAACTTTAGAATTAAGTCTGCGTCAACGACAGTACAGACATATGAATGTTTCATTTTTAGAACCCGTAAATAAAGAAATCATCAGAATAAATAATGGTGGCATGGCCGAAAATGAGTGTGTTATGATTGGCGAGCTGTGAGCTCAACCTTCTTTCGCGAGTTGTCAAACGCTTCGCACGACCATCTAAAATGGTAAGCAACGAATCCGCTCGCATCGAGCTGATTCTTCATTTCAATACCTATATTTGTACTCGATTTCACTCTAAACACGTTAGCGGTGTTTTTCGAGGTTTGTTTATCGCAATATGAGTAACGTTTCTTGTCGTCCTGTTTTTAGGCTAAACGCACCAAGAAGGTCGGAATCACCGGCAAGTATGGCACCCGATATGGTGCCTCTCTTCGTAAGATGGTCAAAAAAATGGAAATCACCCAACACGCCAAATACACCTGCTCCTTCTGTGGAAAGGTAACTTTTAAATGGCAATTAATTATTTGGCTGGTTAATAACAACTAACATGATCAGTAAAAAATTATTAAATGATCAGTTAGGTTTGGTTACTAATACTACGTGTGACTACATTGACAAAGAGAAGCTCTCAGGTTCGAAACGAATTTCTCAATGAAATATTTTTCTTTCAATAGATTATCTTTATTGTATCGATATGGTAAAGTATAAAAGCGCACTATCGAGCCAATTCAATTAACCTTTCCCTTACGGTGCTAAAAACAGTATGCGTTCCGACGGTGTGTATTTTCGATATCATATGAAAAAGTGATCTAAAGATCTATCATATGAAAAAGTGATTATAGTGATCTAGTGTTTTAGATCACTTTTTCATATGATATCGAAAATACATGCCGTCGGAACACATAGACTGTTTTTAGCACCGTAAGGGAAAGGTTAAAAACGACTTCAAAGTTTCGATATTTCAACGATATCAATATATAAGCGATATGTCAAAATATCAAATCTTTGAAGTCATTTTTAATTAAATTGGCTCGATAGTGCGCTTTTATACTTTACCATATCGATACAATAAATATAATAATTTAAAAGAAAAATATTCCATTGAGAAATTTGTTCCGAACCTGAGAGCTTCTCCTTGTGAGACTTGTTCCAACAAGTTCAAACAGGTTTCCACGTGCACAGAACCGAACAACAACCATATACTTTGTTTTTACTGATCAAAATAGGATATTTTAACTGATCAATCAAATATAGGCCCTTTTAAATCTTCATGGATCAAATGTTTGAGACTATGCACTCCATTTTTTGTTTTACCACGGCATAACATGCGAATACAATACAGCTTCCTTGAAGTGCCTCTCATCTAAACTAAACATCTAAACTTTCATGCAATTTGGGTTTCTCAAAACATACTGACACGACTCATGTTACCGATTTCCAATGTTCGCTGTTGCTTAGATAAAAGTTAAATGTAGAGTTCCCAGTGAATGTAAATCTGGCACCTATAGTTTCTATAGTGTTGATGGTTCTCAGCTAAGCTGGTATAACAGGTCCATTATTTGTTACCCCTGTTAAATGAATTCCTTCTTCCTCTATGTTATGATTCTAAAATAGTGTTTATTGATTACAGGAAGCGATGAAGAGAGCCTGCGTCGGTATCTGGTCATGCCGTCGTTGCAAACGCGTAGTCGCTGGCGGCGCGTGGGTTTATGCGACGATTGCGGCCAGTTCGGCGCGCTCGGCCGTCAGACGTCTGCGTGAGAACATCTAAATAAGACCTTTTTGTTTTAAGTTTCTTTAATAAATTTATTTCAAAAAACCATATCGTCTTTTGATCGACATCGTTGGAATTTGAATGAAACAACTCGACTCTGATTGAACAAATATATTTTGTAATATTGCATTATTTTTCGACTATATCGTTGACACTTAAAATGGAATGAACAAATTTAGTTTACAGTATAAAACAATAAAATAAAAACACGCATCCAGCACGTTACTTTGGTGAAAAATTCATGACATTGTTCAAATTGAAACATTAAATAAAGTTACTTTGACCAAAGAAACATTTTTGGACCGTGGATAAAAAATTTCACTATCGATTGCACCAAAGTTTATGATATGCATTATACACTGTTGAAATCTTACGAAACTATTCGATAACAAGACACACGATTAAAATACAATGCTTTAATGACTATAAAATGCACTTGTTAAGTGTCAAAAGATCATAATATACAATCCAACCTTATATAAGATACAATTGTAAAAATAAATTTTATTATTTACAGAATACGTTTAATTTTCAAAACACACCACATACCTCTCTGCTTTATTTTATAAATGCAATTTTAATATAAGATATACAAATAGAAAATATCGATAATCTAGTCACAAAATTAAAAAAAAAAGACAAAAAGAGCAATGGCAAAATAAGAAATTATGTATCTACAATTTTTACAATATTTAATAATCAAATCATAATATTTACAAAAAAATCAAGTCATATGAAGCATCAGAATATTTAAAATACTGATATACTTAAATATGGGTACAATTTATTGAATAAAATAAATAAATAATACATTTTTTTTTCAGAATTATCATTTAAGAATAATTAAAATATTTTCTAGAATTTAAGATATTTCCATTTTAAAAAGGCAAGTCTTTAGAAAATACTTAGAATCATCAAATCCGAAAAAAAAAGGATAAATTAATCTCTTATATACAAAAGATTGCATTATGCAAACTAGTCATAATATAAAATAGCTAAGAAATAGGAATGTAATCAATAGAATTAAAAAAAATACATCTCATATAGGAGGGTCACGAAAAATATAATTGTTCAATTACTTCGTCGACCTGAAAAAATTATATTAAATCTACTAAACGCACAATCCAAATATAAAATGAACAAATAATCGTTGTTGAATTTGACCAATACAAAAAATATTCCACTCGAGAGAAATATAGCGATAACAATTTTTTTTTTTACGATTAGGAAGACGTTTTAAATGATCGCACCAAACCTGCGAAAAAATAATGTATTGTAGTAAAAAAGGGTCTCTGCTTACTTCCTTTAAAAATTAACAACGAAATTAATTTTCTTACATTTCTTCAACATTCACTAAATGGTAGTTATAACTAGCTACCGTGACCGTTGTGTTGTTTGGGAGCACTACCTCCATCCGCCTGCCATTTAAATTTTGTGTCCATCAACCATTGCTGTCCAGGTTCTCCATTGCAAGGTCTCAATAATGGAGTTTGAGGTTCAGACGAATCCGCTCGTTGTAGGCATGATTGCGTATTGCTATGTTTGATAGTTTTAGCCTAAAACAAATTTATTTATAAAATAAACACATCCGATACATTATTTAGATAAAATATACAGGGTGTTAGGTGGACCTGTGCACAGTCTTAAAGGGGAGATAGATCATGTAATTTGGAATATTTTAAAGTAAATATACCTTAGTCCAAAGTATTATAGTTTTCAAGTTATTGTTATTTTTTAGAAAAAATCAAAAATCTCACAATGGCCCACTAATAATTTTCAAATGAAAGGTAACATGGTAGAAAAATCTTAATATTTCGTTTGTTTATTGAGTATTTAATTAATAAATATGAATACAAACATTTATATCAACCCAAAACTATTAAAAATACATGATTAGTTATAAAAAACTTGTTGAAGTAAAGAGAAACTAGTGTTTTTCGAAATTTCTTGTTTAAAAAAAAAACAAAGCTCAAAGATTTCAAACATTATTAAAAACATCTCTGTTTAAAGCCCTTTCGATTGATATATCAAACATGTAGATATCTAACCAATTTAAAAAAAACTAGGATACAAAAACAAAACTGAAAGTCGCACCAAACAATGGCCGAGTCAGTCCATGAAATAAAGATATGTGCTCCCTTAAAACCACAGCAAAGCTGAATTTTGGTATAAAGTTTGACATCAGAGTTATAAACAGAATATCAAAGTAGGTATCGATTCGAGGTCAGCATAAAATTTTACGTGGGGTCAAAGGTCACCAAAAACGATATTTCATGAATATCTCGTTAACTATCACTTTTATAGAAAAATATTGTAAAGTAAATTTATAGCTTAAATAATTTCCTACAAAAAAGATAAAATAACTTTTTTTCGTAGGAGCAACCATTTTTTGCTTTTGAGCCATTTCATTTTTTGAAAAATTTTTGTACTCCCCACGTACATACCGTTGAGGATTGCATACCATCAGTGATAAGTCTTCAAACCGAATTATTTTCAAAATGGTAATATACCTTGTCGTCGTAAGTCCAAGCTTGGTTACCGCCCATACCGTGACAACGCACCAATTTCACGGGCCCTTGAGGACTAGCCGCATCTAAACAATTGTCATCCGACATGACTTGTTGTCTTTTAGTATATGCGAAAACTTGATTGCCCCCCAGTTCGTGACAATAAGATATTCCAACATTTTCTCCAGATTTATGGCCCATGGTGTCGAGGCAATTTTGAGTCTGGACGTTTCGTATCTGCACAAAATTTAATAATTGAGAACAAAATCACATAAACTTGCAAAAATTTACTAATTTTATACATACATCTCCTAAATAATAATAGTCGAGTGGCATTTGACTTTCAGGATATACATTCTCAAGATACCAACGGAAACTTTTACATTTTAATCTATCACGCAATTCTTTGCGATCTGTTATATTACCGACGGGGACCATTCTGGCACCTAAACATTAAATAAAAATTATAATTATAATATTCATTAAATATGTATATATATATGCTGTGAAAAAAAATGGAAACGACAGCAAATTGATTGAAAAAAGGACATGCTATTTACATGAAAATAGATACAGTAAGTACAAATGTAGTTGAGCTGAAAATTAATACTATTTAAAAGCTCTGCCTTGAAATAGATAGTTTTGTACTTTCATTGATTTGCTTTTTTTTTCTTTATAAAAAAAATCTATAATACTGAAAATCATTATAATATTAATAAAAAATAACCGTAAAATTTGATAAAAATATTGTAACTAAAACCAATTAGAACTAAAATATATTTTATAATAGTAAATAGAATTTCCAAATTATTATATAACGGCAATTGGTCAAGTCACAAAGTTGTGAAAAGATAGTACAAAAATAACGATCAAAACAGTAGTTTTATAGACAAATAAGATTTTCAACTTAACTTCACTAAACTAAACTGCTTGTAAAATCTTTGATGTTTTTAATAACAGATTAAGTGACAGAAACATTAAATGAAAAACTCGATTGTACACATAATCATTAGTTAGGAATGAATCAGATTATTGCAATTATGAGATACAAATGAGTTCTGTAAAATTTCCAAAAAATGAATTAAGATATAAAATTGAATATTTTTACAAACCTTTTGAAATAAGACAAACATAACACACAAAAAGCCAATTTATAATAAAAAATGCTCTACAGTAATACAAAACAGCAAGCGTTGAAATGATACAATCGTAAAATGTGTTAAAAACAGCAGCAAACATTAGGGGTGAATTTAAAGGATTAGTATATGAATGAACCTGGATTAATACTGTAGTAGAAATTCTTCCAAGAGTCGAGCCAGACCTCAGCGAGGCGAGCATTGTTGTGATTGACAATACGACTTGTACCACCAGGAAATGAGTATGGCGTTGATTTTCTAAATACATGCCCCACGTGTGAACACGGCGCAATCTCCAAAGTGCCGCCGCACATCCACACCTGTGGCCCCAATCAAGCATGCCGCTCATTAAATTAGTCTCACCAACACACATCAATACTCAAGCATCGAAAATACATTTTTTTTTAATTATTAAATAACAACATTGTTAGTAAACTATCGCATTGATATTTTAACTTGCCCATAAATTAAAATTTGGCTAAAAATAAAACTAACCAACATTAGGACAATTTATCTCCATAAAGCTTTCAAACCTTTGACATTGTTATTTTCTTGGAAAATATAATGCAAAAAGATAAGAGTCAGCTAAAACTAATATTTAATTAGACATATGGTAAAAATTAATGCAAACACCAGTAGTCGCCAGTATGAATTCTGCATAAAAAACATATATTTTTTTATAGACATTCGACTGTATCAAAATATTTTGATTAAGATCAAATTGAACACCCCCAATGATAAAAAATTACCAGTTTAACTGCTAATTTAATGAATAGTGTGTTTTTTTTATACTTTTAAATAAAAAAGCATAATTTATTTCTCAAATAACTCGTAACAATTTATTGAGTTTATTTATATTGCACGCTCACAATTTGTTGTTTACATTTATGGGCCGGGCCAGCACTACATTCATTATTTGAGTTTTCTAATTAGTTAAAACTACACCCATAATAATTGAACCATAAGCAAACATTGTTAGTTATTATAGCACCTAAAAAATTATTATATTTGTATGAGCAGCCCCTGGCAAATACAAAATAGTAAACTATCATGATAATCATAATAAAATTAATCTTTGTGATCGATAATTTGAAAATGAATTCAATTATTTACCACATACAATGCGCAGAAATAATAATTATGTTCTTATGGCGATAAAGGAGTTAATTTTTTTTCAATACGAAAACATTCGTAAATTACAAAATAATAAATACAACACTGTTTCAATATTTGATTTCAGAACGATATATAAATGTTTAATCAGTATCACAATGTTGCATTTGTTATTTATATAGATAAAAACGACTTGTTAAAAAAATATATACGAATTAAAAAAATATGTTTAATGATTATTTTGGATGGATGAATGATGTATTAATTATAATATATAAATCTATTATTAGTGTCAAAATAAATATGCTATGATTTATCACAAGTGTTAGCAACAATGGATTATGCACTCCTTTAATTGTAGATTAGTACAAATTAATGAAAATCAAACTGAAGCATGTTATTTCTATTATGCCATGTTACCCACTACACTATTAGACTAAAAACAAATAAGTATATAATTTTTCCATATCACTGTGTTGTATCTGTTCAAAACTTCCACGAATTTCACGCAATTCAAAAAGAAGACAATAAATAAAAGTGAGC
Source organism: Hydropsyche tenuis (assembly GCA_009617725.1). NCBI lineage: Eukaryota > Metazoa > Arthropoda > Insecta > Trichoptera > Hydropsychidae > Hydropsyche > Hydropsyche tenuis. Next base: position 27,982 of record VTON01000220.1, on the reverse strand, counting down.
TAAATTCATGCAAAAACAAGATAACAAAAAGCGATACGTATTAATTATTGTATTTCTTGTTGTATGTGGATACATGATCGTGTCACTATAAATCTGTCATTTTCCAAATGACTGTAAACAATGTGAATCATTGTATAATATTTGAAAGAATTATAATTAATTGTCAGTATTCATATACTTTCGATCATCTGGATAATAGAAAAGAAAAAACTTTGTATTTATAATTTATCATTTCTTACCGTAAGATGTTATTTTAAAATATAATGCACGACATAAAAAGACATCTATCGTAAAATGATTTATGATTTGAAAAATGTATATCATAGTGATCCTGAAACTGTCATGTTGGAATAAATAAATCAAAAATATAAATTAATAAGTGTGCTGAAAAATTACGAAAGGTGTGTAATCATTATTTTTTTTCATAATACATTCACTGATATTTATTATGCCATGTGTAAATCATTATTCAAAATCTGATAAATTTCCATACATAAACATAAAAGATAAAAAAATTTATCACCCAGTCAATCGAGAGTACATTGTACCGAAAGAATTGAACACGTGGAGAATGAAAAGTTTTCAATATGTTGTTAGGTTTCATGAAACGAAATTCAAAAAAAAAAAAGCTGTCGACAATATTGCAGTGTAAAAATTGTTAATGCCATGGGGAATAATGTATTCAATAAATTAATTGTTAATATCCCTATGTTTTATTCGGTTAATGGAAAATTCTAAAATGATGCAATCAGTGCATCGATACAATTATCCAACCTGGGTTCATGGCGTAATAAAAATCTCGCCATTCGTCCATCCAAACTTCGGCGACACGTGCCGCATTATGCAAAACTATTCGACTGACTCCGCCGGGGAACGTGTACGGGGACTTGTCTCTAAATACATGTCCCACGTGAGAACATGGTATTATCTCGAGTATACCACCACACTGCCACACCTATTGTCATTTGATTCCAGCATGTGTAATTAATAACATTATAAAAATTTTTCAGTGGTTATTTTAATAATTAATCGAAAACGAAATATACCCTGAAACTCATCTCCAGATTTTCGCCTCCCCAGATGTCCATGCCTTCGTCGTACGATCCTATTTTATAAAAATAATCACGATCTATAGCGAAAAGACCTCCAGCCATAGTTGGGGATCTAAGGGGTGCTGTACGGTCTCCACCTCGTCTAGTCATCTCTCTTTCAGGAACACGATACCTAAAAATTTATCGTTAATAAATACCTATATGAAGAAAGTTCAATTATATTCATAAAAAATATTATACCATCTAAAATTAAGCTTCCAGTTGAAACCTCCCCAAGTCATGTCAGAAGCAGTAATATATTCAAAAGTTTCGTCTGAAATAACATCTATTATCGGACAAACAACAGTTGTCCGATCTTCTACAATTCTAGCTAAAAGTGGTTCAAGCCAGCCCTCTGAAAATTATTCTAAAGTTAGTATTATCGAAAAAATAGCTCAATATATAAAAACAATCACCAATTGATTCAATGAATTTAACTACATATACAAAAAAACTCAAATAACACATGAATTAAAATTTGTTATGCACACTAAAAAATACATAATTCATGAATTACATATTTTTTTATCGTAAAAAGACTGAATTGAAAAAACTTGAATTACTTTTGCAGACAAAACAAAAAAAATTCATTAATATACGAGTTGTGAAATAATCGTAGAGTTTCAGAAAATGCTGACAAACTAATTACATTCAAATTCAATCAATCGAATAATTGCACCATCGATTACAACCTGTGCATTCACAATGTGCGTCCAGAAAAGTGATGACATCTCCCGTCACGTGTTTGGCACCCAACAGTCTCGCCCTAATGAGACCCGATCTTTGCTCAGTTCTATACACATATGTCGGCACAGGAAGGGTATTCACATAATCTTCTAATTGTCTTCCGAGATGATCTGAATAGGAAAAGTGTAAAATTAAAGAATGCACATTATTTAAGAGATCATAATAATTAGAAAATTACCCTTTTCGCTAGCATCGTCGACTAAAATAATTTCTTTCAACAATGGTCTGGGTGATCGATTGATGACACTCCAAACAGTTCTCAGCAATGTCGTCCATGCCTCGTTGTGAAACACAATAACTATACTGGTAGTCGGCAAAAGTTGTGGATAGTGCTTACTTTTACATCTACAATTTCATTGATACGGTTGAAAATTTAATAGTATTACTATTTATAATCGATTTATATTGATATTATTATTCTACCCATCCATTCTAACGTCAGTCAATGATCTATTCAACGAGATCATATCGCTAGCCATTAAATTAAATTGATTTTCTTTAAATTTTTCTTTCATGAGAGCTTCTTTTTCGGGAGGAATATGAACTGCCCTACCTGAAAATGATAAAAAAAAGTGTTTGGATAAGAAAGTCTAGAATATCGACTTATTACAATAAAAGCTAAATGTACAATACATAATTAGGAAAAATTGCACTTATTGGAGCAATAAGCATTTAACGGTTGTGAACTAACACTGAAAATCAACGATGCACATCTTAGAAAAACATGCAATGTTAAATGCAAAACATCATATATTTTTTAATACTATTTTAGAATGAATCAATATAGCCGATCGAGAAAAGCTGAATTGTCAAAATATGAATAGTAACGAATTTGTTCTTAAAAAAACATGTAAAAAAAATTGATAAATATATACCCATTTCTCCCGGGGATCCGATGTGTTCTAGAATCATCGGAGCCGGTTTCCACCTCCGCAGTCTCGACGAAGGATAAAGCTCCAGGTGATTGTTTTCGATCTTCTCCAACGAATCTTGAAATCTACCGGCTAGCAGAGAATTTCTTTTCCCATTTTCTCCTATGAGATTGGCGCCGCCTTTACTATTTTCCGATTTTAGATGACTAGCTAACTGCAAAAATGAACAAAATTCAATCGTAATTATTTAATTCGTCGTATTGATAAAAATTTATGCTCCCCGTTTGAAAAAAGATAAAAAAAAGCTTTTCAATAAAACGTGAACAATATATTTAATCATAGGAGATTTGTTTAACGCTAACTGATAAATATTAGATAAAGTAAAAATAATTTGTAGTGGAATACAATATGGCAACACTAATTGTTTCAATGTTATGACAAAATACAGATAAAAAATCACGTTTGCTGGTATACAATTTCACGTTTTGTTATTTAAATGTAACAGAAAAAAATACATTCGACAAACCTGAACGTCGTATTCTCCTTGCTTTTTGCCGCAGTCCCAACTGCCCAAACAGTCGGCGTAAAACATGAGCAACATCACATCGACGAGCAGCCACACCAGCGATGTGAGCAAAATAATACGACACGTATGAATCCTTATCTTACTTCTGAACATTTTGCAAATATTTCACAACCTAATTTAGTTAATTAAAACGTATCGATAAAACTATATATATAATATCTGTATATTAGACGACTGTACTGCTATGATATCATCCTCGATAGTAATGATGTGGATATGTCAGGTGCTTTTGAATCTGAAAACGTAAAAGGAAAAAAAGTTGAAACGGGTTTCTAACAGGACAAGATTGAAACCGCCATAACAAACACTGGACCAGAGATGGACCGGAGATGGACCGGAGATGGACCGGAGATGGACCATGAGCAAGGGAGTAAGTAACGTCAATAGGAATTTGTAACGGGATCATAAACGGCTATTATAATAACGAACGAAACATACCGCATAGCATGCCGCCTGGAAAGTGTCGGTCGCGAAAAGCGGAGACGTGGCCGCGCCGTACGCGAGTCGCACTCGTCGCACGAGTCACACGAGACACAAGAGACACACGAGACACACGAGCCACACTCGTACTAGTCACTCGGCGACGGAGACGCACGAAGTCGCACGACTGCGTTCGCCTTTTACCGCGAGCTGCAAACTCGACGGGGTCTCGCTCTCGCGCGATATGTTTGTCTCTCTCGCACCTTCGACGTATACCGCATCGGAAACGAGAACGGGAATGGGAAGGCCGTTCGGTTTTTCTTTTTAAACGGCCGCAACGCGCTCTTCGGTGGCCAATTTGATTCGAGTTCGATTTTTTATTTCGACGATTTCTTTGTCGCGATGTTTGTTTAATCGAATCGATGTCGTTTTAAAATATAAAATATTAGCAAAATGCTTCTACGTCTCTAATTTTGGAATATTGTAAATGTTAAATTTACTTTAAAATTGAACCGACATGATATATGTAGCTCAAAATTTAACGTCACATTTTGACGAAATTGTAATAATACCTTTAACTATTTAATTGTCACGGTTACTTTTCAATAGACAAAGTCGCGTCGGTCAATCGATTTCCTATAACACATCGAAACTTTATTTCAGAAATGGGTACCAATATACAGCCCAGTATAATGGTGTCAGTTCGAGCAGTATAATTTAGCATTTCGCACAGTAAAGCTGCCAATAACAAAAAAAAAATGATAAAACATAACTGAAATCAAAATATTCTTAATTTGCATAATATTTCGTATGGAAATCAATCACAATGTGTATATCATAATGACTATTTGTTTAATAACAACAATACATAACCTCGAATCATAATACGGTGGGATAAAAGATGTCTTTCTTTATGAGATCATCTCAAAACATTGTAAAGTAATTGATTTCTTTACAAAATCAGTTACTTGTCGTTAGCTTTGACAGGGACTAACTACCAACTAAATAAAATGCTATGCCATGCTATACTTTTGTATAGTATATGGTCTCAAATATAATAATACGTATACTAGCCCACAAAAAAAAGACTTAAATTACTGCACATTGCAATGTACACTTTTTCTAATGTTTAGTTTTTATAATAAGTTCACTACTAAAAATGTATTTTTGATACTGGCAACTATTTGTCGGGCGAAAAGATAATTTTGTTGCGAATTTGTCGTTTTATTTGACGTTTGATATATACTGTGAATTTGTAATGTAAATACTGTGACCAATATATTGTCCCTTCAAAAATAATGAAAATCAAAAATATTAAGAACCATACATATTAACAAGATAAAAATATACACGACTTGTTAAATTTTTGCACAAATAACATACACAGAGGCGTAGTTAATTATAAAAGTGGGGGAGCACCCCGGATATAATTTTTGATTCAAGACAGATTTTAGAACTATTTCAGATTTACAACGAATACTCCGTTACTAAAAAAATCACAAAACAGATACTGACAAAAATACTGTCTATACTGTCTATAGACAGTATAGACAGTCTATACAATACTGTCTATAAAACAGATACTGACAAAACAATTGTTTTTAAGGGGGCTATTAATGCGCGTAAACTTCAGATTTGCTAAAGTGGACGAGTTGACAGATTAATATTAAGTAATGTTTTTGATTTTTCATAATCGACAAACAGCGATACTGCAAAGATCTTAAAAGTTCGTTCATAAGAAACTCAAAGAGGATATCGTTTTCCTCAAATTAGATTTTCTGAATTTTTTAGCGTTTTTAGTTTTGAGAGAATCAAAAGATTGTTTTATTAAAGTTTTTAGTTTTAAGAAAGTCACAAGATTTGTTTTATTGAAGTTTTTAGTTTTTTTTTATAATAGCATAATTTAAAAAAAATAACATGCCTAAAATAAAATTTATGTCATACTTAAACTTATTATACGTCAAAGAATGAGATGTACTTAAGAGACAAGATGAGGAATTTTCCTTCCCAAAGAGCAGATTTTTTATGAATTTTTCAAACTTTGTCTAATATTATATTGGGCACGATTTAGATTTATTTAATTTCAAAAATGAAAAAAATCGTGTCCCACATATATTATTAGTATTGTTTTAAATCACAAATTTCATCTAATGTGTATGTTTGGCAGAATTAAATTTAAATGGAACAACGTTAGGTCAAACCCTAGGCACGCCCCTGCCTATACACGTGAACGAGGTGAGTTGATGAATTGTGTCATCGTTTCGTTCATACCTGTTTCGTTCAGTTAATGTTGCCGGAAAGCTATAAGTTCAAATACAAGCCGAATACAAAACGTTGCCAAACTGTTTTTTTTTTATTCTACAGTGTGAAATGATGACGCGCGACTAAAATTCTGCACTTACTGCGATTGGATATTTTCAACGAAAAATAATAACTGTAATAGATTTTGCACATTAGTTCGAACAGTCGAGAAAAAGTGGAAAGTGGTATTGTAAACACGGTGTAGTAGTGATCAGTTGACGCGCTTGGTTTTTCTCGCAGTATGGCGGCAACATTAGTAGTGAGTTGAAGTTTCGTCATTCGTGCGTTCCATAATTTTCGCTCTCACTCCAAACTCATGTAATCGTAAGATTTATTCAAAAGCATGTTATTCGATATATAAAAATGACAATTTTCTCTTTTAGTTAAGTGTGTGGAATGAACATTCGTATGATTTTTGTTCGCAATCCGTTGCGCACACGCCCACATTTTTCCATAATATACGCGCTTATTTCCCTCAAAAATTATGGCTGTACTTTAAAATATACTATTCTAATTAAATTATTATATTATTTCTCACGATTTGCATAAGAATATGTATCGATAAAATGTTTGCGAGAACGATTTTCTCGATTAATTTTCTTTAGTATTTGTTTACCTTTTGATTTGTTTATAACTCATATTAGCAATAAAGTTTGAATAACCCACTTATATTATAGTATGTGCTCAACATTCTCATCGTTGAATAACTTTATAATGATAAATTCGATAAACTATGGAGTTAAAAATTCAACTCAACCAAACAAAATAACTGTACCGTTAGATCGAGGTATGCCTACTAACATAAAAAAGTTGATCAACAAAACCGTGATTTTTCGCCATAAATGAAAAAAAAAATGATTATTAATATCCATATTATATTATTGTTAAGTTTCTTCACATTACGAAACAGTATAAATGAATAATGGATGTAGATTACATTTGAATTGACCAAATTTAAACGTGCATACGTTTCTATAATATATGATTTGGGTATTGGATAATAAATAATAAATTTGAAGATTTAAATTAAATAGAATGTGTAAATTGTCAAAATTTTCGCAAGTGTTAATTTTTTTCAACGAACGTAACACATCGAAAGTTTTATCTAACGTCACGATTCTCGAGATTTCTCCATTCGCATTGTTATAAACGTACAATCAGTTCTTTATCCCACACTGAAATATCTAATAATTTAAATAACTCAAAAAAACACATATACATATGTAAATTAGTGCGCTTTTTAGAATCACAAACCATGCTTAATGTACTGGTAAATTTACATACGACAATGATCTCACACTTGATTAGATCATTTAAAGGTGGGCTCGAATCGAGAGCATCAACAAAATGTTCGTTTTTGCTGAGCAATTTCTATTTCGTTCCAGAAGTTGCTGAATTTTTTAACTGTCTCCTTTTTCTTAACATGTATACGATTTTATTTGTCGATTTAACTAACACGAATTTTTCAATAAATAATTTTGCACGATGATCAAATATTTGTAGTAAACTTATTTATAAAATGGTAAAACATATTCCGTTATATGTATGTGTATATTTTTAACGAATAGTCATAAATTAACTTTGATTATTTTTTGATATTTCTTGCTTTATTTTTTTCATTATATACCTAACATATTCGTAGAATTCAGATTCTATTAGTCACTTTTCAATCAAATTTGATACGTGAAAAATGTTGTAGGTGAATTAAGTATAATTTGCGACACTATTCAACTTTTTTTTTATTCATTTGAATCAACACAATTTTATTTACATACGTATGTAATTTATTTTTCATTGATTTTCTATGAATTGAATTGCGAATTTACATCCGATGAAAATTTCAATAAACTTAACCAAATATAACATAATCGAACAGCAAACGTTGATGAAGCCTTTTACTTTAAAATTTCAGATAATCTACAATGTCTGGAAGAATATTTTTCATTGTTTCGGCATTGATGATTATCGTACAATCGTCATTGGCCGAAAATGAAGGATACTGCTTAAGCAGTGATTATGAACCGTTTTTACTTTTCGGGACTAAAACATCATATGAGTTCGTCAGAAGCAAAGAAAACAATCAACACATCGTACAAGGTATGGAGTTTCATCACTTTTCGTGTTTTCCGTGCTAAATAAAATTTTTGGCACGTAACGGTCAAGGTCGATAAAAAAAACTTGATTTTCAACTTCATGCGTCACTGTGATATGTCTTCAATAAAAATCATTATTGAAGCAATGATAATCAGTTCGAAATGTTTTTGAAGAGCATTCTTTTGTAGGTGTATAACTCATAACCAAGGATACTGGATAAAAAATCACAAAGGGATCACCAATAGATTATTAGTTATTTTTACATACATTTACATAACACTTACTTTACAACTTAACAACTATTATGGTTCTAAACAAAATGTAAAAAGTCTATAAAAATCTAAGGCTTGCTAAAACTTTAAAGGAGGTCAAAGGTCGCCGAAAACGGTTTTTCGTGAATATCTCGTTAACTATTATATTTACAGAAATATACATAGTGTATGACAAATTTGTAGATTAAAGAAATTCATACTAATTTAAAGAAATTTATACTAATTTAAAAAAAATTGTCTGTAAGTAATATCATTGAAGCAGAGCTGTAGCAATGTTTTTGGCGCCCTTGGCAAATATAAAATTTGGCGCCCCTTTTTTTCCAAGGGGGAGCTGGAAAAAAATTATTTTTCCATGGGGAAGCTGGTCAAAAATATTTTTTTAATTTCATAATTTTCAAATGAAAAACTATTCGTCACTATTCGAACGTGTTCGAACCCCAAAAAAACTTTTCCTTAATAAAACTCAACGCATTAATGTAACCCAACTTTCCGAAATATTTTCGCTAATTTTTCACTAAACCTAACCCAACCTATCGTCGTTTGATGAATAAATTCGCGTGAAACTAACCCAACTTTCGGAAATATTTTCAAGAATTTCTCACCAATCCTAACCCAACCTATCGTCGTTTGATGAATAAATTCGCGTGAAGCTAACCCAGCTTTCGGAAATATTTTCGTGAATTTCTCACCAAGCCTAACCCAACCTATCGTTGTTTGATGAATAATTTCGCGTAAAGTTAACTTCACGCTAACTTTCAGAAATTTTTTTTCGATATTCGATACTTCTCAAAATTATTCGGACCCCAAAAATTTTTTCCCTTGGAAAACATCTAAATTGTTTAAAAGTAATCACTTAAAAAAAACGGAGGGCGACTTTGGCACCTCAAAAGTCACACGCCCTTAGCGCTTGCCCAATTGCCAATGACTTGCTACGGCACTGCATTGAAAATATGTATGTACATACTTACATAATAGCACACAGACGAAAATTTTTCCATTTTTTATTGATGTGTCATAAGATTTATATGTATCTATATCTATCTATTTTTACCAAAATCGATTCAGGCCCCAAGGTTATAGCTCCATCCAGCCTTTTCTATAATACTACTAATTAGTGATACTTTTCTGAACTTTATATTTTCAATCAAAATACATTGTTTCATAAAACTAAAAGTTAATTTAGAACGTTTTATTTTAATCAAATAAAAACTTAATACTATTCATACTTAATACTTCTTGAATACTAAAGTGTAAGTAAGTATATGACAATTTTACATTGCACTACGCACTACATTTCAATTTGGGATAATGTGATAAACTAGTTGGGCCTTAGGAACCAATCTTCAAACTGGGATTTTACCTTTTCAAAGACTAGTTGAAAAAATAAAACTAGGACCAATGATGTATATATTTCAGGTTGTGTTCCTATCCAATTTTGGTCTATAAACAGACATGGCCCTCGACTACCCACTGAATCCGAAATTGTGGAACTTCCAGACCTCGTTAAAACACGAGATTCCATAATTGAAAATTATGAACGGAGAAGATCGTACCCGGATCAAGTAATAATATCATATACAAAAAAAACACACACACATACTTTTAGCATCATATTTGACAATATGTTTTTTTTGCAAAGGGCCGTTTATGCAATCAAGATCTCGAAAATCTAAAAACATGGCAATGGCATTATGATAATTCAAAACAAAATGCAAGCCGTTTGACGAATCAAGGCTATGCTGATTTGAAATACTTAGCCAAGCGCTGGCAATCGAAATTTCCAGAAATCCTTCCAGTGACATACTCCCCCAGGAATTATCTGGTAACTTTAAATATCTTTTATAATTTTCTTTAATCACTTTTTTTATTGGCAATTAAAATTCGATAGTTCCGATATACAAATAGAAGTCGTACAAAGGATAGCTTCATAGCATTTGCGGACGGATTATTCGGTCAAGATGCTCTGGGTAGTATTCGAATGCCACAGCCCGAAATTAAAGATACTATTTTAGAGGTATTTATCCAAAATATCTTCCATATTTTTTCTAAATACTTAGAACATTACAGACCACTGATAATAGGATAATGACGCCAGTGATGGACCATATACCTGTAGTTGATAATTTTTAATAAACAATTTATCTATCACACCTTTCTGAAAGATTATCATCCTTAAAAATCTTAATTTTTATGTTTTTCTGGGAGATGGTCAACTACAGGTACATGGTTTGCCAATGGTGTACCGGTTATGTAATGGTTACCTTATAAACCTGTTTGTTTCTTTTTCTTTATTAATACACATTACATTGGAAATTGAATAGTTTTAAAAACAATTTTCATACTATTTCAGGTATACAAATTTTGTAAAGTCTGGATAAACAATGTTCAAAATAATAATGCAACGAGAGAGCAAATGAATAACTTCAAATTGAAAGAAGAATATAGAATTGTATCAGTTATTCCTATTTCACGATCTAATACATAAATATAGAAAACTTTAAATTAAATACTATTTTTTTATAGATGCTAAAAAATGTATCTGCTCATTATGGATTTAAATATGATCTTGAAGAAAAGACAATAAAAAATATGTATGATAGTTGTCGATATGAAAAAGCTTGGGAAATCAATAAACTCTCACCTTGGTGTTCAGTAAGTATACTTTCTTTACAATATACAATTAGTACCTAATATGTAATGAAGAGATAAAATATTTGAGATTAACATTCTCCATTAAGAATAATGCATAAACTTCCAATTACTTTACCTTAAAATGTACGTACTTATAATATTATACATATGTATTTCATTCACAAAAAATGAAAAAAGTTTCTTTCAGCATTTTTTTACATTGTATATCAAATTTTATGATTTAATTTTAGATGTTGATTTTTCTAATGAGTATTTTTTTACTCTTTAGGCATTTAATGCAGAACAATTACGTTTAATGGAATATATTGAAGATCTTAAAACATATTATGAGACAGGTTATGGTAATGAATTGAATAAAAAAGTAGGATGCATGCCTGCAAAAGACATGATCGAAAAATTCACACGGATGATTGAGCATCCAGGTAAAAGCTGTTTTATTTTTTTATCTAAATTTGTCGTTTAACTTATATCAATTTTTAGAGCAAGATCAACCAAAAGCTATTGTATATTTCACACATTCAAAGGCTATACTATCTTTACTTACTACACTCGGGATTGCCCGTGATTCAGTACCATTGTTAGCCGATAATTACCATACACCCAATATTCAACGAAGACATTGGAGAACAAGTCAAATTGATCCATTTACCTCAAATTTAGCTGCTATATTGTACAAGTAAATATATGAGATATTCGATATTTATTTATTGAATAATCTGAAAATTTTTCTTTTTTATATATATCCATGTAACAATTTTCAGATGTTCCCAAGGCGAACAACATCAAGTAATGTTCTTCCTCAATGAAAGACCTGTTGAATTTGATGACTGCAAAGTTGGATTGTGTTCTTGGGAAAGAGTAAAACAAAAATATAAAAACATTGTGAAAGAATGTAACATAAATTTTTGTGATAACAGTGGAGCCAGTATGATGACTATAAATACTTTGATAATATTTTTTATATTTACTACGAAAATATTTAAGTAAATTTGTTTCAGTTACACATAAATCAATATTTTTTTGAAAAATAATACAAGTAAATATACCTGTATCCAAAATTATATGACCAATTTTTCAATGTTATTTTGCTTTTATTTTAATTCAAAAGGCAGTGTTTTTTCATTTTCAAGAAGATCAAGTATTTTTTGTATGATGAAAGTTCAAATATATAAATTTAATCAAAAACAATGATTAAAATTATTTGTTATTAAGTATATAGTACAAGTAGTGTTTAAGGGGATTTATGTGAATTTGATTTATGATATTCTTCGAAAACACTAAATTTGAGCATTCATCAAAATTTTTAAGTGGGAATTGAATTACAATAATACAAAATCAAAATAGATATTCCATGTTAACTTTTTTTATCACGTTTAAAAATTTAAATATGAGAAACGTAAAGCAATAACTCATGCTGTAAACCAACAAATACCAGTCATTTTTCAATATTTTTTATAATCATTTAAAACAAATTCTAACCATAAAATAACGTTATTAGCTCTTCAAGTTGTATAGTCAAGTAAATTTCTAGTAATTGTTCAGTGTTTATTTATAAATACTTTCCAATAAAATAGAATGCTGTTATTTAAAATTTTTTGTATAATTTGAATATGTATTTTGTATTGTATGTTTGTATATGTATTATAATAAATATATTAATTATAAGTTTTAAATCATATATCAACTTCACGGTCTTTATTTGTTACACAATACATAACAGTAAACAGTCTCTTCATTTCAGTTTCATGAACATTGATTCTTTTGGTGTTCCTTCTCTTGTGTATGTATTATATTTCTTATTTTTAAAGGAAGTCCATATAAAATATTAAATTTAATAAAATAAAATTATCACATAAAAAAATTACATGGTTTAAAATGGATTTTTTTCTAATGGTTACGGCTTAAGTGAGTTGATAAACAAAATTTTGTAAAATTCTTGTTATGTGTTTGTTACCTCTTAATTAATATTTAATCAATGTTGTTTTGGTATATACCTTTTGTTTGTATAATAAAATTTAAATATAAAACAACTGTAATACTGAAATCAGTCACTGATTATTAATATAAGCCAAGTTATTCTACATAAGAGGTCACTAAACTGAAAATTTATTCTGACATTACCATACTTTTAATAAAACGGATAACTATTTTTATTAAAGATTAAAAATGAGAAAAACTGTTATTCAAAAATGATGCATTGAAAATATATGTATTTACAACCTAAATAATAACTCATGACTGAACTTTTATGATTATTTTAGAATACTTTTGGTTTTTGACTTGATGGATTTTAAGTATCCAAATAAAGTACGAATCAATTTTTTTTTTTAATTATTTAATAATATTTTAATGTCATCAAAACATACACAACACAAAAAACCCAATAAACAAACATAAAACTATCATATATTATATGTACTTAATAATGCTTACTTACAGGAATTAGTCTTGTTGGCCATTTCAAAATAAATAACAATAAAGTAATTAGATACAAATATTTATGTAACAAATATAGGATACATGATATTCTAAATCATCACAGAATTAGCATATATATACGCTTTAGAAATTTGAAATCAGTCCAATGATTTTGCCACAGCAACAATTATAAATATATGTTCATACACAATACACATTATGATCATGATACTCGATGATTATCACTGAAATTAAAGCTGCTAAGTCCAGAAGGAGAATGCTTAGATTTTTTTCCACAACTGCCTCCTGACACAGGATTCTTTTTATGATTTTTTTTAAGATCACTTCCGCTCTCATTGTCAGAACTAGCAGATGAATCTTTATGTAATTGTAAATGATTACTTATGCTATTTGTGCGAATTTTAGGACTAGGCATGCCACCATCTGAACTGCAAGAATCTCTTTGTGATTTCTTCCTTTGTCTTTTTAAAGTGATTTGTTCTCCAGATAACATTTCGTTGAATTGCTTCTGTCGAGCTTCCCAAAAATGATTTTGTCTTTGAACAATATCTGGATATTTAGCATCGAATTCTGGATCTGGAGATATAAATAATGACCATTTTTTGTTTGGCTGTAAACATGCTACCGAAGATAAAATTTCCTTCACTTCTTCTGGAGGCAATTTGACAGCTTCGGCTACTTTACGTCTATCTACGTAATCACTTTTTGTAAAAAGGTATAACTGAAATACGAAAAAATATTCTTACAAATACGAAATAGTCTATATACATAATAATATATATGAGCATCTTACGACATAATCTCTAGCTCGGCACATAAGTTGATCAGAAATTCCAGAATGTTGAGATACACTTCCTGGAGGATAAATCAACGACGATCTTGCAGTCCAACGACCTCCTGATAGAAGATGACCAGATCCAGCTAACACTGATATTAGAGCCATCCCAGACAATTCGATGAGTGAACTTACAAATCCAAGAGTGACTAATTTGGCTTTTAAAGTTTAAAAAAACAATTAATAAATAGTTACACAAGAGCATTACAATAAAATATTATTATTAAAAGTAAAATTATTACCATCCTTTAAAATTATCTTGCACTGCTCAGGAGGAGGCAATTTCTTTATATCACAAATATTAATCGATTCTATGTTATCACTTTTAGATTCGACGAGAAGTTCATTGTCTTGATGCACAAGGGTAGATAGATATTGATTGGGCTTCAAATTTAATTGTATATTATCGTCTGTTTGTGAAGCAAATAGTTTATGTCTTTCCAGCTACAAAAACATATACATAAAACAAATATTTATTTTTTATTGTCGGGAGTTTTACGAGTTTGAGAAAATTAAAACCTTACTTCTGCTTTATCAGAATTAGAATGCCACCACATAGAATCACACCACGGCTCTTCAGAACTTTTTTTTGTAATGTAGCCGTAAGATTTTTCCCGGGCTTTTTTGATACGCTCAGTTTCGTTTCTGGCAAAAGATACAGTAATTTGAGTCGGTTCTTGTTCGTCTGGAAGTCCAACTTCATCGTCCGTTTCTTTTCGATCTGCTTCCTCCTCTTTTTCTCTGTTCTCTTGCTTGTCAAAATATAAATATTCAGACCTCATTTGTAAAAGTCCATGCAAAGGTGTTATGTGCAGTTCTCCATCTTGCAGAACGGCACAACTATACTTATTGATATCAGTTATCGAATTAGTGCTTTCATACTGTATCTTATCCATAACTCCGGATTTGAAAAACATATTTTTTTCTCTGTCTTTAGATCTGGAATTCTTAAAACAAGCGATCAGTGAAAAAATAGTGAAGAAAAATAATACTGGTTACAAAAAAGATAAAATACTTGGTATCCATCTGTGTTCAGAGCGATCTCCTCAGCTTTGGATATATCGAAAGCATTACTTTCTGTGTCTAATCCTATTTCGAGTTTTACTCTTTGGTGAATAGGTTTTATTTTGCAATCCAAAACGGCTACATCTTTCCAATTGTCGGTTGCCGATTTAATAGGATATTGAAAAATATAGAGTTGTTTTGCAAGTGTTTGTGACAAAAATACAGGAATCTAGGAGGTCAGGTCAATAGAATTAGAATTAGTTATTTCAATTTCGACAATACTTAAACAAAATCTATAAACTAGAATGACATTTGGTGATGCATGCTGGATCGGTTAGTTTCAGTTGTCAAAATTTCGAAACCTAACTATTTTATCTCAAAATGTTCGATAAGAAAGTGAGTTAAAATACAAATTAAACATGACCGTACTAAAGTAAACTTGGCGATCGCGTTAAAAACCGAAATGCAAACGAGGTGTAGAGTGAACATAACCTAAGAAAAAAGTTGTAAACCTCTTTGAGTAAGACATCTGCTTGTTGGGTCGAGGGATTACCGTGAGCAGAATCGGTATCGGCAGAAGCGTGTGCCTCAGACATCCCAACGGACATACGATTTATCACTAATATATATCACTGACACTGACGACTGACACAGAGCCCTCACGACTTGATGTTGCCCTATAACTAAATTCGCACGATGACCTTATCATCTTACTTACTCTATCATCTTACAGATCTCTATTTTTATTTCCTTGTTTCCTTATGGGTGACCAGACCGACGTCATATTTAATCATCATCTAATCATCTGTGACCACTGTGAGCCAGTGTCGTTTGGGCAGACGTCTGATCACTCATGTATGTGTGTATGTATAATACCGTATAGATTCACTGATAATACCCAACACATTTATTACAGCATGTGCAATAGAACTAAAAATACTATACCAGAGCGATTTTGACTTTGAATAAACATTAAATGATCTTATTTGTTTTTTTATATCATTTTTAGTGTACCTATTTTAAAACAACTGGGTTCTTTCAAATCAACAGTCAAATTTGAGTAAAATGTGTATTTTACAAAAATTTTTTATTTACCACAACTTCTACCTATTTGTAAGATCTTTTTCAAATTTATTTTCGTAAAACCACCAAAAATGTTGCTTTTATAAAAATACCTACCAATCCTTTTTCTTTTTTGTCTTTGGAAAACTACTTTGGAAAATACAAAAATCAAACATATATACATGATTCTTTTTTCACATAAAATTTTGGTAAATAGTATTAGTGCATATCTATCAAATGAAGAGTACAAAATTGAAATCATTTTGTTTGTTAAATATTGCGAACCTGTATTAAAGTCTTTTTTTATATTTTATTTTTCTAGTAAGATAAGATTCTAGTTGATTAAGAATATTATCTATATATTATATATTAAACTCAAACGATGTTTGTATGTATGTATCCAATAAACTCTTAAACCGATAGACGAATCTTCACTAAATTTAGCAAGAATGTGCTTAGAAATCCGGAAAAACTAAGTAAGCATTCAGTTTTATAATATCGTTTCACATTTCAGTTTATTTCAGTTTTTCTATCAATCGCTATACAAATTATAATACAATGAGCCGGCGTCGCGATTAATTGTGACAAAAATTACAATCGGCACACGATTTATTTTCAGAGAGTTCCGAGTAACACCGGGTACAAGCCACTAGTATACTTATATACTTATAATTATAAAATAGAAAACAATTTCAGATGATGGAAATATTTTACTGTTTAATTAAATCGCAGTATTTTATAAAATCATACACATTCAAGAATAAATATGATAACAAATTTGAATAAAAAAGATTTTGTTGAAGTAATCGATCAATTCAACATTTCACCTAAAGGATGAACTCCATGCAAAATTTCTCCCTCAACAAGTCCTCTTTTAATTTTATGTGGAATCGTTTTGGGGACCATACTGAAAACAACACTTACTAAATAAATCAGCTTAAAAAAAATCATAACATGTACATATTTGACTAAATTATCACCTTATACAATCAATAATTGGGCAAACTGAAAGGCATAATGTACAACCAGTACAATCATCGTTGACTTTTGGAATGTGGGTTTTTGAATCAAAACTTAAACAAAATTCATTTTCAATTACGAAAACTACAATTAAAATAAATACAATTACATGTAAATAAATATATTACCTTATGGCTTGATATCCAGAGTCATTACATGCCATGTAACATTTTCCACAGTTAATACACATGTCCTAAGTTATAATAAAATAAAATAAAAATTTTTGAGTGAGAACCAACATGAAACAAAATGTATAAGAAAATATATTACATCATCGATCAACGCAACAACTTGTTTCTTGTTATCTAATTGTTTGTATGCTCCTATTCTGGGTAATGCTTCTCCAATTATATCTTTAACTTTGATCACTGCCTGAATATTGACACTTTCATCATTTCTGTTGACCTTATACTCTTTTTGATTAGTCAAAGGATTTGAAGATAAAAGCATTTTGTGCATTTGTTCCTTTCTTTGATTTAAATAAGGCCCGAAATGTGCTAGTATCTGTCAATGGCAAATTTATTTTGTAAATGTTTTAAAAATAAAATATGTTCGATTTTGGACCATACTTTTCCATCAGCATCTCTCAAAGTGGTTACTGATTTTCCCTTCTGATGACGTTGTGTTGGTGGCGATTGACCAATCCAATCTCTTAATTTTTCTATGCTTCTTAAATACAATAATGCACGAAGTCCACTACAATAGTCTTCTATCAATGTAAAGTCTTGATTTTGAATAGCACTTCCAATCTGAACAAAAACCCAATTACCCGTTTTTAAGTTCTTTAATATATCTTTAACATAATTGATAACTTTTTACCTGCAACACTGTTGCACCACATTGCAAAAATTGCATAGCAACTTCTGCTGAATCTATACCTCCAATACCGAGTATATTGAAATTTGGAATATTGTTGGCTATAGAAGATATTGCCCTAAGAGCTATTGGCCTGGTAGCGTTTCCAGAAACTCCTCCATATGTGGTTCGTTTTTCTATACCTATATGTGAAACAAAAAAAATTCTATTGTAATATAAATAATTTTATTTAATATACTTATTACATATGTTTTATATATTTTGGAATTAAATGCCTTAGCAGCTGATACAAAAGATAAAATTTCACATAACTACATATGTTGAGAAAATATAAATTTTGGAAATCATTTACCAACACTTGGCCACGGTGTAGCATCAGGGCGTACACTCATCAATCCTTGTACAGTGTTTATCGCAGAAACCCCATCGGCTTTACCTAGAAATAGTGAAAGAAAAAAAATAAAAAATCCAGAAAAATCCAATATCAGCAGCATAATGCTAATATTACAGAAAGTAAGTTAAAACCTTCATATGCAGCCTTAGCAATGGATACAATATCTGTAATATTAGGAGTTATTTTTATGAAAAACGGTATCTTTATTGCTGCTCGAACCCATTTTGAAATATTTCTCACTGTGTCCGGATGCTAAAATATAATTATGAAAATTTTATATATTTACTATTAAGAAAATTATTTACCATAAAATCATAAACTAACTTGACCACACGCAAGCCCCATTCCAGACTCACCCATGCCGTGAGGGCACGATAAATTAAGTTCTAAAGCATCTGACCCTGCATTTTCAGCCATTTGAGCAAGTTTTATCCAATCTTCTTGTATATTTTGACACATTATAGAAGCAATGATAATCTAATAAAAATATTTAGTTCCATAAATGAAGAATTATTATATGTAAATATTTCTGAATTATAGAAAATTATGCTACCTTTGAAGGAAAATCTTTTTTCAACTCAGTAACACCACGACACCAATATGCAGCTGTTTTTTCAGAAATCAATTCAATATTTAGAAAACTTCCCTGTTCTGGTCCGAAATGCTGACCAGATGTTGTTCCTCGGATTATTCGCGGTGATACATTTGTAACAACATCCTATAATATTAGCCATTGTGAATAAATCGTAAAAAAGATTATTTTATTTCATATATTTACCTTATCTAAAGCAAATGTTTTAGTCACAGCATATGCCCATCCCTGCTCAAATGAACGTCGAATCATAGCCAATGAAGTAGCTGGTGGAGCACTAGCTAATCCAAATGGATTTTCAAATTTAAGTCCGCACATTTCAACAGAAATATCTACATCATCAATTGGACAGTGAAACTTAGGAAGCTGTGATGGAACCACATTAGGTTCTTGTGACATGTCCTATAATTATAAAAAGAAATACCTGTGTTTGGACATTAATACTTAAATACTTGTCAATAGTAAATGTTTAGTACCTGCAGGAAACAATGCATATACCATGCTGCAGTTTTGCCATCATTTACCGACTCCACAGTGGTTTCTGAGCAACCTGCTAGATCACCTCCACAAAAAACTGCTGGATTCGAATAGCTTTGCATTGTTGTAGGATTAATAGCCGGCAATCCTGAACGATTAAACTTGACAGAAAACATTGCTTTTTTGACTGTAATTAAAAATCATTTCCAATTATAATATTTGCAATAAATTTATTGATATTTTTTCAGTTTATTATCTACCATCTTCATCATACAATCCAGATCCAAAGGCTGAAATGATAAAATTGGCTTTCAGCTGAGTAATTTGATCTTCATCTTCAATCCAATTTCCTTCTTCTGTTTGTTCTGTTCTAAAGAATTTCATCCCTACAATCTTAAAAAAACGAGATGTTATTTTTATTTTATATTAATAACAACAATAATAATAATAGTATGTAAAAATATATTTTAATCACTTTTCCATCTCTGACAATAACTTCTTTTGGTGACATGAATGGGATGAATTCACACTTTTCTTCTTTAGCCAAATCTACCTATAATAAATATTTTATTTTTATTTCTCTTGTTATTAGTTTTAGAAATAATGTTGTTTACATACTTCTTCGGGAACTGCTCTTATATTCGTAAAACCTCTTCTGAATATTACAAAAACCTTTTTAGCACCACATCTTAATGCAGACGTGGCACAATCAAAAGCAGTATCACCAGCTCCAAGCACAATAACATTTCCACTTAATTTTGGCAGCGTAACATTTGAAGAGCAAGAGCACATTCCTAATAATATTTTTTAATATCAACTGTCGAAAAAAAGTATTGTAACGCGACCCCTTTTCCCATTGGTACCCCTGTTAGGGGATGCCACCCCATGCGGGGGTGGCAGCCCTGAAAAGACAACGGTTCTCCTGCCGAGAGCGGGACGCAAAGGATTCCGCTGCCGACCGTCGTACGTAGAGCACGCTGCTACCCACGACCCACCCTTCTGCAATACCGATCACGTGTTGTGAGAAGGTATATCGCGATATTTGACGCCCAACGAGTAGGCGCAGGTCTTCTACATCTTGACGATCGAGTTTAACAGGCAATAACATGCCTGTTAATACCAGGAATCAGGCGACGGACGAGACCCCGGAACAGGTCAGTTCGCACGCCGCATCATCGGCCGACGCTGGTCTCCAACAAGCGATGGCCATGATGGCCGAATCGCTGAAGCTCGCCGCGGAGATGAACGCGCGGTTAGCGCCAACACTGGCCATGTGTTCGGCCCGATTCAGCGGAGACGGCGAAGACGTGGACACCTTCGTCATGGAAGTCCGAAACTACGTGCAGGCTACGCGAATCAGCGACGAAGCGGCACGCGACGGACTTGGCATCTTGTTAAAAGGGCGCGCATCGACGTGGTGGGCTGGAGCCCAGCACGACGCCCCCACATGGTCGGACGCTATCCGATCGCTGGAAGAGACGTTCGGATCGCGGCCGCATGACTTCCAGACGCTGCAGAAGATATATGCCCAGCGCCAAGGGCATCAGGAGAAAACAGTTTTTTTCGTGCAGCGCGTGTTGAGGCTTTTTAATAAGCTCAGCTTCACTACGTGCATGAAGTTGCGCGTGGCGACCGTATATGGGCTGCTGGACCAGAGAATCCGCGAGCGGATCCCGCCAAAATCGGCAGCGTCAATGGAGGCGCTGTTGGAGCTGGCTCGTGACGTCGAGGCCACGCTGACGGAAAGGCGCGAGGATACCCGGCTGCAGAAACCGAAACCAAGCAGTCCGCCATTTTACGCCGCGCCCGTTGCGAGGACGCGGCCATTTTGCAGCGCATGTCAACAAAGTGGTCACGTGTCGGCCGAGTGCCGAATCCATCCAGACACAACCGCGAAAGAAACGCGTCATGTTTCTTTCGCGTGCTACGGATGCGGCCAGGAAGGAGTCACCCGAGCCAAATGCAGGACGTGCAGCCCGAAAACGCTGGAACTCTTCACAATCGCAGCTGTTGACAAAGAGATGGCGCTAAACGAGACGTCACCGCGCCGCCCCATGCTAGACGTGAACATAGCCGGACGCCGAGAGCGCGCGTTCGTAGACACGGCCTGAGACGCAGCGTCCTGGGAAGGACGACATACGAGCTTCTGAAGGAGAAGCACCAGAAGTTTACGAAGACCCCGATGACCCTGATGATGGCGGACGGAACCAGCACCCGCCGAGAAGTGCTGTCAACCACGCTAGAGGTCACGGTGGCAGACCGCACGATGCGGTTGGTATTCCATGCCCTTCCAGACGCAAACAACAAAACTCTGTTGGGCATGGATTTCATCGAAGCGGCGGGCATGGTTGTGAACTTCGCCACCATGCAGTGGCGATTTTCTAACGCCAAAACCGAGCGAGCGCTGCTGCTCGAGCCGTCGCCATTCCGGCCCAAGCAGCGGCCATGTAAAAAGTTGCGGCCATTTTGTACGCGATGTCGCAGACACGGCCATCTAGCAGTGGAATGCTGGACGTACGGCCACCTAGCGACGAAACGCCAAACTTGCCGCCACCTAGCGGCGGAATGTTGGACACCACCGAAGCCAGCAACCCGGACGAGTCATACCATGAAGTCGCAAGTGCTGTGCTTCCGATGCCACGAACCCGGTCATCTGGTAGCCGAGTGCCGGAGACGCCGAAGCTACAAACGAAAGGACACCAAAGAGCTGGGGGGAGGGCCGGAGCCGCCCTCAGCCAAGAAAGTTGGAATCGGGGGGGAGCCCGTGGAGTCAGGTCAGTCCGAGGTGGACCTCGATTCGTCGGACTCCGCTGCCCCTCCGATTATGAAGAAGCAACGATCCCGTCAATGGAGACGGAAGGCGATGTCGACCAGGATGCTGACATCAGCACTTAACCAGGTTAAGCAGCCACCAGGACAGAATCCACCGACAGAGCTAGCCGTGGAGGAGTCAGCGGACCACTCACCAGCGCCACCCAGTACGAGTGGGCCAGGAGGGTCCCCCAAGCCGCAGCAGAGAAAGCGGCCACCACGAAGGATGAGCTGCTAACCCACTTCCGGGGTCGTACCAGTGGGTTAGTGGGGGAGGATGTAACGCGACCCCTTTTCCCATTGGTACCCCTGTTAGGGGATGCCACCCCATGCGGGGGTGGCAGCCCTGAAAAGACAACGGTTCTCCTGCCGAGAGCGGGACGAAAAGGAATTCCGCTGCCGACCGTCGTACGTAGAGCACGCTGCTACCCACGACCCACCCTTCTGCGATACCGATCACATGTTGTGAGAAAGTATACCGCGATAGTATACATATTTTTTTTTTAATTTATTCCTCACCTTTTTTACTTCCTTCTGAAACTTTAGGCAAGAAATTTTTGCTTGTAAAGAATCCCATTTCAGTGGTGAGTCCTTGAAATATAGGTATAACTTTTGGTTCTGGCAAACCAATCCCAATGAAAACTGCTTTATGATTTTTAAGTAGTTTCTATAATTAATAATATTTTAAT
The DNA here is from genome assembly GCA_009617725.1 of Hydropsyche tenuis. NCBI lineage: Eukaryota > Metazoa > Arthropoda > Insecta > Trichoptera > Hydropsychidae > Hydropsyche > Hydropsyche tenuis. The sequence continues at coordinate 4,807 of VTON01000220.1, read as the reverse complement.
AATAACTCTTAAAGTATATAATATATAGTTGTATAAAAACTATATAAATAATTTTACCTCAACAGTTAAATCTTTAACAGATAAAGATCTCTCTGTCACTATTTTGACTCCTAAGTCTTTGATTAATTGAATTTCAAATTGAACAACATCCATAGGAAGACGATATTGAGGAATTTCTGATGTGCTATAGTTGTGTTCAAAAATTTATTATTAAACTTAAAAAAATATATACAATACATACTTATATGATCAATAATTTTTCACCTTAATCCGCCCAAATATTTTTGTTTTTCATAAATTGTAATATCGCTGTAGCCCATTCTCGCCAAAAAACATGCGCAACTCAAACTTGCCGGTCCTGCACCTATTAAAGCAATTGGATGTTTGCCACCCTTAGGCAGTTGCGGTCTATTGGGATCCAATTTTTGGCGGATACCCATGTTTTTGAACATCTGAAAATAACGAGTTTGGTCAAAAGTATTCAATGAATAAATCAATTAGTGAAAGAATTAGTCACATACTTCGACAGCAAAATGCTGTAGTCCTCCGATGTTAATAGCTCCTTCCTCGCTCGCTTGGAGATTGCATCCACCAACGCAAAGATCACTGGTTGGACAAACCATACCACATGTAAGTCCCAGAGGATTATCGGATAATATAGCTTTAGCAGCGCCATAATAATTCTAAACCCACAATATGAATATACTTAAACTAATTCATACATAAAAGAGTGGAATAAAAAGTAAATGATAGATGAATAAGATCAATGGGCAATATCAGAAAAATATCAGCAGATGGATATCATCCATCAGATGATATCATCCATCCATGGATATCATCCATCCAGACATATCAGTTGGAACCTATATGTCTGACAAGGCTACATCATCGATATGGATATATTATATAATGTAATGATGGTGATGGTAATAGAGTTAGATAGTTAGACGTGTACTTTATTGGCTATACTGGTGATGAAACTCTTAACATCCAGCTGGGTTGGACAAGATTTCTGGCAAGGAGCATCAGCACACTTAAGGCACCTAGATGCTTCTTTCAAAGCACCTCGTTCAGATAATGTAGTATGTTTAATGTCACGAAAATCATTTTCCAACTCAGAACAAGACTAAAATATAATTTTCACATTTCAATAATTAAATTCGGTCAATCGTTGATATATAATAAAGTTATAGTGAAATTATATCTCACCGTGCATGTTCTATTTGCGTTTCTTTTCCAGTGCTGCTTATTTTTCTTTGTTTCAGTAGAAGGTACTAAATTTGAATATTTGGTCACTCTTGGATTGAGACGAAGCAAATTCTGTAAAAAAATTTAACTCGTTAACCCTTTGTTGCACAGTGGTATCAAAAACGTCCCACCTTTTTTTTGTCTTTTGCTGCATGGTGGGATGTAAATCATCCCACCTCGAAAAATTAAAACCATTTGAAAGAAAGAGGTTTATATTTAATCCCATCTACTCTAACCGTTTACTGTATTGACCGATAGGTGGCATATGTGTAAATTACTTTCGATTTAGCTTTCGACTTGTCAGAATATGAAAATAAGTTATCGGAAGTGTTGCTGTTTTGTTTTTGTTATTTCTGCACGTTAAAAATCGTAAAAGTATGGTTTTTTTCTGATATATTATATCAAAATAAGCTATTTAAAAGTTTTGTAAAAGAAAATAAATCTAAAATGTTTTAGTTTTTTTAAAAACGTTGAAAGTTTGGTGGGATTTTATTTATCCCACCATGCAAGTACCGAAGTTATTGAAATGGTCTTTTATTTTTCGTTTTTTCAAATATTTATTTTATAGATTAGTAGATTTTTCATAAAATAATTTTTGTTATAATTAACAAGAATTTTTAATTTCAAATTAACAATTTTTGATTTAAAATTGACACTTTTTAATTTCAAATTAGCAATTTTTTATTTCAATTTTACACTTTTTAAAGATTAAACTTTAGATGGTAGTTAAATCCAGATTCATCGATGAAAATTATGGATTGACGAACTTCCGGGGAAATTTGAGATCGAATTTGATCGAGGCTCGCAAAAATTATGCTTTACATTTTGAAGTATAATTTTTGCGAGCCTCAATATTGTACTTGGTGAATTTCGACATCTGGTTCCATCGATGCACTTTTCAATGTGATCCTTAATCGTTTAACTAGTGCATTATGAATAGAAGTAATACTCAAATTAACACGGTTATTTTATAGAATTTTCTCTTTAATTTTGTTTAATGTTATCGACGGGTTATTTTCGACTATATTTTCAATTTCAAGTAGTAATTCTGGTGACAGTTTAATGTTTCTTTTCCCACCACGAATTTTTTTCTCAAATACATCACCATTTTTTCATATCTCTTAATTATTCCATAAGCTGCATTTTTATTAATTCCAGCTATTTCAGCTGGCTCCTGTATCGTTTTCCCATATTTGAAACATCTTATTAAAATCATATTTTTATCTGAATTAACATCATTATATTTTTCTGGACGATTGCGAGCAACAAATTTTATTAAAAATATATATGATTTAGTTTAATTTTTAAAGAGTAAAGTTTCATTTATAAAAAGTGCTAATTTGATTTGAAAAAGTGTTTATTTGAAATCAAAAATTGTTAATTTGAAATTAAAAAGTGCCAACTTGGAGTAAAAAACCTGTATCATTTATAGACCCATGTGGCACGGTGGGACTGAATATGTCTCACCCATTAATTAAAGTGCCGGGCGGGCTGCCGTTGCGTACGCATCGCTTGCAGGACGCTCCTTGCCATTCGGGATTTTTTCATTACATACTCGCTTTTTTACATCCGATTTTTTAGTAGTGCCTCCGTAGTTGCTTACTTTTAATTTAGTGTTTAAAAATTCCTTGTCTAACCAGTGTTTCGATCGAAAATCGCGTTTTTAAATTTCAAATCTATATAACTTCAGTGCAGAATCACGAAATCAACGCTCTCCCTCTCGTTTTTTTACCTAAACCCGACAAAATACCGTTGGTTGCTGCAGTTTTTTTTTTGCATAGGCGAGAAACCCAAGTAACACACGTGTGCGAGCTAAGCTGCATCTTCGAGCCAACACGCATCAACCGACCGATAAGTAGACGTGAATTTAACTAACCTACTAATTCACTAATCATTATTATTATTGTTATTATTATTGTCATTACTATTATTGTTATTGTTATTATTATTCGAAAAATCCCGCGCGAAGTCGTCTTCCCGGACGTCAACATCTGCTATCGATTGGCACATTCCTGAATCGTTTGACGAGGCCCTTTGTGCTTATTTTTTCCACAGTTTCCCCAACTTTTCATCCCCTTCAAAATATTTCTCAAAATCTTTAACATTCACATGTGACCTACCGCCCGCAAAAGTTAATATTCCAATTAAAAGCGAATTCGCGCGCCGCGATAAATAAAAAAAAAAAAAAAAAAGTGCACGTGCTCCTGCTACGCAAGTTTAAAAAAGTACACCTCGTAAAAACGGAATCACCTCACCTCAAAGACGGTAACTCTTAATTTTAATCCGCAATTTCGTCATAATTAGAAATCAACAAAACACTAAAATCAACATATAAAATTGGATACATTTTTTTAGATTATTATTTCAAAATCTTTTATATCATTTCCAATAATAGTTCGACTTTTATCTGCATCTATGCCCAATCCAAAGTAACACTATATTGTATCCCTTATCTATAAAAATGTCATCAATGCCATTTATAAGCCCTTTTAACGTAACTATATCCCAAGTAGAATATTATATAGAATACTTAATATACTCGTACATTAGTAGCACATAACCTATAACCTTATATTTTATAACCCTAAACAATTGTATAATACTAACCATCATAGGACTACAGTAATCATTCAACCCTGATCCTATTGTAAAGTAAGGAAGGGTACACTTAATACAAAACTAACTTAATAACCATTTAAAGTAGCGAACCGGCCGTAGATTTAACTAAAATCGTAAATGGTCCTCCACTTATTTTGGGTCGACTAATATCAACTAACATATTTGGTTAATATCATGCCTTAAGTCAAACTAAAAAACTAACCACGCGCTCTTTTCTTGATTAACCTAAAATTAAATTATTGCGACATAAATAATAATCAGCTAACAACAACTAACTCACTTGCGAAAGACATATAGAGATACACCTAGTGGAAAGAACGCATGAACAAATTAAGAAAGAGAATAACTTGCATGTCATATTTAGTTAATTCAAAAAATTCTTTGGTAATGGTAAAGGCCAATGACGTGTGTTCTACCGAGGTCCGAACCATGTAGGACCAACGGTCTCGCCTCGTCTATCAAACTGGTGATCATTACGATCGCAAAGTGGGCAGCGAGGGCGCAGTCTGCTTAGTCTCTAACTCGTCTGTCCCGCTGGTGGTCATTGCGATCCGCCCAGAAGACAGCGACCACAGAGTCTAGCACATAGACACGCGTATCGTTGGTCTGAGAACCTCCTTCGCTGGCATGGGCGGACTGGTTCTTATGGTACATGTCCCTCACCGAAATACGACTTGGGCTAGCGCGGTGAGGTATAGCCTAGACTGCCGCATTTGTCTGGTAAGGCCTTGTCCTGCAGTGGATAACTTATAGGCTGCTAATGATGATGATGATGATGATTAATTAAAGTAATTATAATTTTTTTTCATTCTTCTATTATTTTTTACATTTTTTTTCTCAATATTATATTCTCTAAGTATTTTTTTTCGAGTAAAACAACCGAGTTCTTTAATGAATTATTCCGGAACAATCCCACCAAACACACTATAATTAAAACTTT